>WHYT01017328.1:195225-226702 GCA_009806455.1 Tetrax tetrax
TTGTGTGTCATGTCCTTTAAAAAATAATTTCTGAAGAAACATTTCATGAAACATATCAAACATATAAGCAATCAGACCTGCCAGGAAAGGAAATGAAGATGAGACAGGGACAAGTTTGAATCTCATAAGAATTCCTGCCTGGGAGGTTATTGTTAACCTATTTTCCCTCTCCTTTCAGAGGCCATTATTTGTGTCAGTTAGAAGAAAGGAAAGGAATGAGAGATGGAAACACAGTGAAGGTCTTAACCTTTAAATGGTACCTAACCAAGTAGCTTGACTTCTGGAAGATACTCATGCTACTGATGCTATAATCATCTTTATCTGGAGATAAAAGTGCAAAATTAATGAGACAAAAATGATGTAAAATGAGACATATTGTTACTATATCTAAAACTGCTAAACTTTATGCGAAGCATATAAATAGAGATGCTTCAACAAAGGCTTTTATAGACTCTCATCTCTCCTACAGACTGTGGTTTTGCCTTTCACTATGTGATAACTGGAATAATGTAAGTCAGTGAACGAGTAGGTCACAGAAAATGTGAGCTAAAGTTTGCAAGTCTTCTCCTGCACACACAACCTTACAGCTTCTTCTTTTTTAGCATCACTTATGGAATTAATATGTCAAGTGAGTAAAGATGACATGATATTAGGTTGTGTTTCTACTTTTAAAAATACTTTCTGCAGTTACATTTTGTAACCTTGACATCTATTCCCATACGTGAAATTCCAACATTAACCCTATGAATTCACAAAACAATGAGTTTTGTTGGGTAAGTGATGTTTTCATCTTGATGAAGTGCACAGGAAAAGACACAAACTTTATTTTCATTCTATATGTGCCCAGGGGAGATAATAAAAATATGTCTCAACTATCACATATAGTCCTTCCTCAGCCACATATATATACTTTACATGGGCAATATTCTTGCTTTCTTTGGGCAAGAAGGAAAAGAATATTGCCTGACTTCTCAATGAATATACAAAACTGTTAGAATTTAGAAGGACTATGCTAGCTTCCTTAATATTGATTTTATGTTCTATTGTACACATCCATAGATTACACTTGGCAAATTACTGCTCCAGGGGGGTAATGGTTTTAAATTAGAGGGAGGTAGATTTAGATTGGATATTATGAAAAAAATTTTCACAATGCAAGTTGTAGAACACTGGAACAGGTTGCCCAGAGAGGTGGTTGATGCCCCATCCCTGGAAACGTTCAAGGCCAGGCTGGATGAGGCTCTGAGCAACCTGATCTACTCAGGGATGTCCCTGCTCCTTGCAGGGGGGTTGGACTAGATGACCTTTGAAGGTCCCTTCCAACTCTAACCATTCTATGATTCTATGATTCTAGCAGGCAAGGCAGTGGGAGAAAAGATTACAGGTAGAAAGCTAAGATATAAGCCTTCTTTATACAAATAGGCCTAAATTTATCTGAGTGAGGGAAATTTGTTCTTTCAGGAGGACAAAATCCTTCACTTCTTGAACCACTTCTCAACATCCTAGTGAAAGAAAACTCAAGGGACAATATAAATTAAAACATATAAGAATGACATGCCCTTTATTCAAGACCAGCAAACAAAGAAGCGGCTATGTTCTAAAGTACTTCTAACTCAGCAAATATCCAAAGATGGGATTCTAACAAATGATCTTTGATTCTAACAAATGATCGATTTTCATAGCATCTTGGCAGTTTATGTTAATATGCATCTAACATTTGCGTTTGCTACTGTCAGGTTTTTTTATGTCTAATAAGCACAGCTTAAATTACATTATCAATTAGAGTGTCATCTTCATCAAAAGCAACCTTCATTATATTTTTCTGCTATGAAAAAGAATAATTTGAGGATAACAAGCATTTGAAATTGAAAAAAACAGTGAGAGTTTTCTACGTTGGTTGAGCCTACCGCCTGCAGGCACTCTCACTGCAGCATTGCTTTGTGACATTCACAACTATACATTTTTCCCATCTAAGTTTTCTTTCTGCAACAGTATGCTTCTGAAGAAACATATTTTTCTGCTATCATGACTCTCAGACACAAGATGCTCTTTATCTGGAGCAGCAAAAAAGAATACTAATTGCCTTGCAAACTGTAAGAGAAAGGTTAGGATGTCAACAGCTGTGTCATGGGCTTACTCTGGTCAATACTCATCTCCACTCTCTTAATTCTTCATTTTTACAAGGAAAATTAGTTCCTCTTAGAATTGTGTGAAACGTAATCAATTGCAGAAAACATAGAACACATCTGCTGTGCTCCTGATATGCAACAAAGAAGAAGATGGTGCTCAAAAAGTAATAAGGAGAAAAAAAATTGCTAAACTTTCAGCCCTGTCATGGTGGATTTCAATCCATTATAGTTTTTCTTCACTTGGTTCACATAAGATAATACTTGCAAGAAAACAGAGACTTTTACCTTCTGGTTGAACATCATGACCAGAAAGTGTACTTGGAGACTTGATGAAGGTTACTGTAGACAGAGAAGTAGTAGTGGTGTTGTGTAGACAGAGTCCATGGTGTTTGTCTGCTCTATTATTGAGTCTACACTGCAGCAAATGCAGTGTAAATAGACCTAACTGCCTGAGTATTTGCGCAGCTTCTCAGGAGGTAATGGCAGCTACTTATAAAATCTACCAGAATCCAGTATATTCAGAATGAGTATAGCTACACTACAACCATCTAGGTCTTGGATACTGTATTTTGTCACTTGTTTTGTAATCCAAGTGCGTTGCAGATACACATCAAATGCTAATGATAATTTCCATGTCATTTGTCAATGTGAAATACCCTTGTAGTTCCAAATGATCATCTGCAAGATTGCTGAACTCTCCAGAATCAAGGTCAACTAGAAACTTAATGTGAGCGTTTGCATGAACCTTTTACAAGTTCACAGATCATGTACTTGATTTTAAGTGCTTTCCCCTTTACTGTACTTCATATTTGGCAACAGCTCAGTCAAAATAGAACCAAGAAGATACAGGCTGCTGATTCGCAGGGCACATGCAAAACAAAATCAATTTTCTGGGTTAAAACATTCCGTATATGCCCTTCTTTCCACTGTTTGAAAACAGATGTGTCTACTACTGGAATAATCAACTTGGAGATTCAGCAAATGTAACAGAAAATCCTGCCATGGATGTTGAGAAGTTCTGTTGAATCTGAGATGATGCAAAAGGAGAGGTTCATATTTTCTAATACAACTATGCCTCATTGAAAATTTCTGAATTTAGCTGTATTGTCAAGTTAATGTTCTTTCCTACTTCTCTTATTTTGAAAGTTAACCATGCAAATCTATCTTTCCTCAGAAAACAATTAAAAAAAAAAAAGCAGAAAAAACACCCACAGGAAACTACTGAGAGAATTCTGTTGTGTAAAATGCATCTCAAAGATAGTAAAAGCAACATATATATTCAAGGTAAATCCATTACTACAGTTCCTTTTTTAAAAAAAAACAAACCAAACAAACAAACAAGTGTGAATCTAGTTGAAAATATTTAGTTCAAGTTTCTGAACATTTTGGTTATTTACTTGTTCAATTCATGTTCAAGTTGGGTCTGTGTCATGCTACTTCCCAAATGAAGAAAAATGACTCATTACCTTAACAACTGGAGGCGATTCTAACAAAGCTAAAACTTGCAACTACCATAGTGCAATAAGCAGAAACAAAGTGTAATAGGATCTTTTTTTCTATACATCACTGAGGAATAAAATTCCATGCAGAAGTCTAATTACTATTGATGGGAGAAAAAAAAAAGAAAAAGGAAACTATGAAGGATTTCAGTGAAGGCTTTGATACAAAAAAAAGAGCTGTGATTTGAGACATATTTTTTTCTTATTGTTTATTAATGGCCACAGCAATTTGTTATGTAATTCCAGTATGTTTCTTAATTGATGTCGAAGTTACACACACAGTGTCTTCTTCTTGCCCATATAGTTAAAAAGCAAAAGCAATTTGACCATATTAGGCTAATTTTGCTAGACATATTCAGTTCATACTTCAGCTGTCAGAATAACTTCTGCCTTCATACAGTTACTGATTTTGACATTCCTTTGAGCAACTGAAATATCACAGATTCAAGGTAGGCTAGATAATGGTGATGCTTTGTTCTGAATTATTTTAAAATGTGAGGTTAGCTTAACAAAATGTTTCTACTAAAGAATTTTCAGTTTTTCCCAGTATAGAAATGTTTGGAATACTGTTGCACAACAGGAAATAGATGATAAAATAAAATTATTCAGTAGATATATGTATGAATATAAACTAATGTATGCACAAATTTCATCTGTGCATGTGTTTGTTTATACCATTAATAAATATAGCTTATTAAAGGTCAAACTTGTGCAGTCTTAGACCCCACTTACTAAAACAGAGTTTAAAGGTCTTCAACAGTTCATAGGTTCAAGGTTTCAGAGAAGTGATAGAGAAGACTGAGGAGAAATCGTAAATCAATCTGATAAATTACATTAACTGTACATCTTTGCACGACTCACCTGCACTTTTACCATCTTGTCATTAACACAAGCAAAAATGCCTTCTACCTTCGCCACAAACACAATGAATTTTCTTGCCCAGATGCCATTTCTCCAGAGAAGAGCAAACTAGAGAACACGGCAAGATAGTTGATATGCTGTTGCAGGATACAGCAAGTTTATTGCCTGTTGGAGGGGCATAAGCATACAGTTTACATATCTTAAGTTTGCTACCTCAGACCACAAAAACAAATGAGTCTGCTGTAGAAGCAGTATTGCTATGAAAACTTGCCCTATTGGAGTCACAGTCTGTCGCAGAATTTGTAAGGTGTATAATGAATGAGACAAGTCCTATGACAGCTATTTTTCAAACCCTTGTTCCAGCATGTTCAGTCTGCACTTATAGCCATACTGAAGTTGCCTTTCCTTTTTTTTTTTTTTTTCAGTCTCATAGTCCCCTTTGAAATACATCTCTGACCTTTGAAGATTTTGCTCTCTTGCTGCTGTTTACCCATTCTGAACCTTAATTAAACTGTAGCTGCTCAAGTGACGCTGCTGTAATCTGCCTGGAATACTGCTATAATTTTGGATGCAATTTCTTCAGAGGAAGAATGCACCTATACATGCATTTGGAGCATGGGAATTTAGACTTTAAACACACTCCATATTAGTATGAATATTTACATGTAAATCTAGTGACTACCTTTGTGTCAAATAATAACCAGTGAAAAAAAAATCCTTATTTGTTGACTTTGGTCTAAAAAAGTCAAGACACTACCCAAAACAGGATTAGAAAAATTTCTTGTGGTTCATTTGTCTGTTTATGTAATACATGGAGGAATCTGTAAGCACTCTTTGGGGTTAACTACTGTGAGTTTTCTCTGCAAAAATGACTCGGACATTGGTGTAGAAGTTCATTCTCTGTCTTCTGCCAGTGAATCAAATTATAAAACTTACCTATTCTTATTCTGAGTGTTTTCAAGTTTGAGTCCTGACTGGTATCAGTGAAGAAGGTCCAAATCACACTAGTGTAATCTTCACTGTACCTGCTAGTCTCCAATGTCTTCATTGCCTTTAGGCAAGTGGTTTTTTGCACTCTATGTGACTATGAAAGAAATTGGAAAGTCTTTCAGTTCATGAAACCCTACTTTTTGACACATGCCTATCAGCAAGGGCAGGCATAGCTTTTTATGTTACATGAAAAAAGACCTATCTTGCCTTGTTTTTATCTTTTCCACAAGAATTTCAAGGAATAAGCATTAGCTTCAAGACTAGTTTCCGAAAAATAATTCCCACTTCAAGTATTATGCAGTAAATATCAGATAATACAAGCTAAATAATTGTTAAATAATGACTTTTCAAGTAAAAACTCAATTTTTTATTCTTTCCTAAAGATGTAAATTCGAATAATCTGTCAAAGAGCTTCCATCTACTAGAATTACGAAAATGAGATATTTCAGTTTGATTTATTTTTTAGTTTTACTTGAAACATGGGAAGGGATTTCACTTCAGAATATATGGAATAGCTTTTCCAGAAAACTATCTGTAAAACGGAGATTAATTTCCAGTTCGTATCAGATCTTTTCTTCACCAGTCTGTAGCTCAGTAAATTAAACTCCATTGAGCCCCTATTATTCATCTGTGGTTTTTATAATTTAATGCTCTGTGAAGTACAAGTAAACTCTGGAAAATTCAGCTAGAATAATAAATATAAGTTTAAAATATTGACCTCTATGATTAAAAGACTTAAATGTGTCCTATTTAACTATCCCTTAGAAGGAAGGAAGAGCAGTTCAAGAAAAGAAATAAACAGTTAGTACTTAACACTTATGTCCTGAGCTAGCTATAAGTTAGTTAGTTCCACAGAGCTGGTGCCATGCAGCTAGCACTGATGGCTACAGTCCTGCATGGTTTTTAGTCTATAACGTCAAGGTAGTCCTTCACAAGAGAGATTCAATGAGGGAAGCAAGAACCCTAGTGGTCTTTTTTGTTTCATCCTCGCCTTTCCTCTCTCATCACTGATGTTTTATACCCTTTTCTCCCATCCCCGTAAGAAAAAAAAGGGTGATCTCGACTGCTCTTTACAGTTTATTTTTTTTTGGCCAGGACTTATCCCGACTTGTCTTTTGGAAACAATTTCACAAAAAAAAAAAAAAAAAAATCATGTTTTGTTCATAGGTTATAGAATACCCTCAAAGGTGAAGATACACCAAGAGAAACAGAATTAAAACAGAAGTGCTATCTTCCAATACATAGATCAGAATCTGTGTCTGGAGAGTAACTGAGAAATGTGCCCTGAAGTAAAAAAAAAACTAAACAGCCCACACTTTTGTTATCTTGTGTTTAATTGCCTTGATTTTAATCAACAAGGCCAAAGGTGGTTATCTTTTTTTTTTTTCTTTAATCCTGTTTATTTCTTTGTTCGCAAGGTAATTCTCTTCCATGAGTCATCTGAGAGCAAGGCTTTGAGGCAGTGAACCAACCTGTCTATCTGTCCTTAGTTTAGGTCATCTTTGGCCAGATCATTTCCATATATTGACCTCAAGCCCTTTCACATGTCTTCTAGGGTAACTGCCAGTAGATCTGGCCTTTCCTGCTTTAGGTATCGGTTTATGAGCAGTCTCAAAAGGCTTATCTCCTTTCACCAGAAAAGTATGAAGAAAACAGATCTGTACATATGTCCTTTACATATAGCATATTTTTCAGATTAGAGTACTTTAGGTTAGAATGAGAACCAAATCAAATACGACTATGATTTAAGTCTTTGCTTTACCATAGACTTTGGGCACTTCTTTTCCTGTGTATTTGCAAATATCAATAACATTAGCCACTTTCCAGTAGCATTATGTGTTCTGTGCTAAAGATGTTTAAGTGAAACAGAAAGCACTAATACTGTAAAACTATTTTTTAAGAATTTGGTACAGGAAATTTAGACACAAACCACTGACCATTATCAGCATTTTGTTGTCTTCCTAATTCCACTTCTAGCCATGGGACCTACATCAGTATCAGGTCAAACAGTCAAAATCTTTATTTAAGCCAATGCTTAAGACCTTATTTGTTTCTTGCAGCCTACTTCTGTCTACATAGATAGGTCAGGAAGAATTTTATAGAGTGATAAAGGAAGAGCTGCTCTGCTTTCTCATTCTGCTGAGGCAGTTTCAGAAGAGAAATTTAAGTCATGGTCATGTAGGAGAAGAGGCAATTGCTGTGCTGTGTGTCAACAGCCTTTCCTTGCACTCATTACGGTGGTTAGTACACAATGTCAGCCATTTGCTCTGGGTAATTACAGCCCTCAAGGAAGAAGAGATAACCCAGCAATAAGAGATTGTTGTTCTGTGATACTTAATATCTGTAGCTATTTGAGAGTGTGTATGATGACTTGAGTGTGTATGACCATGACGATCACATGATCGAGGGAAATGTACCAATTGTGCCTGTTTTCAGTTTATTTTATTCACATTCGTATTCAGTTTGATCTCAAAGTACTTTGCAGTTTGTTTGCTTGTCTGTTCCTATGTTTTCTGTGCAGATTACATTAGAGACTAAAGATTTGAATTAGAGTCACCAAGATTCAACCTTTGATGGCTCATTTTTTCATCAAGCAATGTACACATCTCATAACTGACAAGCAATCACATGCTATTTTTAAATGAATATGCATTCTGTGAAAACCATTTTCACAGACACACAGCTTTGATGTCCACCGTGCTATCTTGCCATGAAAGCTCCAACACCTTTTAGAAGTAGTTTGCTTCTAAATTATGATGCTTCTTATACTGAAGCTTTTTTTTTGGATGATCTCCTAATATAGCGGCTACTGCAAAGTGGGTATTAATACCAGTAGAGAGTGGTGGCTAACTTATTTCACCCGGAAAATAGAGAAAGACAACCTTCATTTCCCAGCATAGCTTATTATATATTTCAGTTTGGAAAGAAAAATACTTAACATGCTTTACAGGTCTAAACTGGAAGAAGAGATAAAATATATTGTGTGTAACTAAAAACTCTGTAAGCAAAACCAAAAATATTTTCTCTCATTCATGTTACCATATGTGCTATTGGAGAACAGATGTTTTTCTAAGTATAGCAGTCATTAAACTGAATTCTTATTTACTGGGCTGACCTTTCTTTCAATTTATTTTTGAAGATCATTTTCTTGTTTTGGCATAATTTTTAATTTACTCTAGAGGAAGCAGTAGATGATGACATTTCTGTTTGTAGTAAAGCCTAAACTTTTCAATGAGTTCCTTGATTTTCTCATTAGTTGCTAAGTTATTCAGATGATACTAAAATAAGCCTCATGTTTGTTTTTCAGTTGGTATGTAATTTTTTACAACTGTATGTATATAAACTTTTATAGTCTCCATAGAGTAAGGATTAACATTCTTCCTGTTGTACTGCATAAAGACAAAATCAGCCATTTGGACTGAGCTACAAACAGTTTTTCAGCTATATTTTGAAATAATTGTCACATTCTCATGGATTATAGCTATAATTAAAGATGAAAACTATTTCTGCAACAGCGCACTTTGTTATAAACAATGTCAATATTTTTACTCGAAGGCAAAACTCCACATTTGTAGGAAAAGCACACCTTTTACCACAGTTCTTTGGATGCTAAACATGCTTCCTGGTGTACATTAATACAGATTTTGCTTTTTCATTTGGGGAAATAATTTATGTTCATTCTGTCTTCTCTGCTGTTGTGGTTTTGTTTAGTAAGGGGGGCCTAAGGTGGTAGCTTCTGCAGGAAACTGCTAGAAGTCACTCCCCTTTGTTCAGTGGACTCGGCCAGGCCTACGGCAGACCCGCTGCTGACCAAGGCCAAGTCCATTGGTAGCAGAATGTCCCATGATAACACCTCTGCGATAACGTATTTAAGAAGGGCAAAAACAGAAAAAAGAAAAGAAGAGAGAAGATGTGAAGCAGCTGAGCGGGGGCAGAGAGGGGGAGGCGTGAGCCTTGTGGGCCTTGCAGGCCTCACCCTCTGGCCCCCCTGCCAGGCAGTCGACTGGGCCCAACTCTTGCTGCAAGAAGTGGAGAGGAGATGAGCAGTGAATAAGATGTAAAAAGGATCCTGAGAGGCGTCTGCAGGCCTGTTGTGAGGAACGGCTGCAGACGCCAATGTCAGTGAAGAAGGAGGGGGAGGAGTAATGCGGCTCCTGGCCAAGATTCCCCTGCAGCCTGTGGTGATGACCATGGTGAAGCAGGTTGTCACCCTGCAGCCCATGGAGGTCCCCAGAGGAGTAGAGATCCACCTGCAGCCCGTGGAGGAGCCCACGCCAGAGCAGGTGGAGGCCTGAAGGAGGTTGTGGCCCATGGAGGGCCTGCTGGGGCAGCTGTTCTGGAGGGACTGCACTCCGTGGAAGAGATGACCTACGCCATGGGAGGGACCCCATGAAGGAGCAGGGGAGGAATGCGAGTTCCTCTCCTGACGATGACGCAGAGGCATGAAACAATGTGTGATGAACTGACCGCAACCCCCATTCCCTTTTCCCCCCCTGTGCCGCTCGGAAGGGGAAGGTAGTAGAGATATATGTTAAGCCCGGGAAGACGGAGGGGTGGGGGAGGTTATCTTGTTCCCTGTCTCATTCTCCTGCTAGTTTTAGAAATAAATGAATAGTTTTCCCCAAGTCGAGTCTGTTTTGCCCGTGACGGTAACTTTAAGGATTTCTCCCTGTCCTTATCTCAAACCTCGAGCCGTTTTTTTCCTTATATCATCTCCCCCTATTCTTTTGGAGGGTGGGGGGAGCGGGAGAGACACTGCGTAGTCTGGTCCCGATCGAGGCTGAACTACAACGTCTGCCTAGTGCAAAGTGCATAAATAATCTATTCCAGTGCAAACCTTGCTAATAGCATGTGGCACAAAAAAGATATAAGGTGGGAGGGGAGTTACTGTGTTGTTACTGTTTGTTGTAAGACCTTTTACAAACTTTGAGAACAAAACAAGTATGGAACAGTGTAGCCCAGTACTTTGTTGCAGATTAGCAGGTATTGATCTGCTAGGTATATATGTGCAATTTTTTTCATTGCTGCAGTGAGTTGTTGTGTGCATTCTTTTTTTGTAAACACTCTCAAAGGCTGGTCACTTTTCATTTAGAAATTTAGTCATTTGGTAGAAATGAGAGTCTCTCAGACAATGTGCTGTACTCCAGCTAACATTACAAGAATGAAGCATAGTTTCATTCTGTTTCAAAAGCCAGAACATTTTAGATTAATTCCTCTATTTTTGTTCATATGCACTCTAATTTAATAAAGCTAAAAGGGAAAAAGAGAGGCTATTAAAAATGTATATTTCTCTCCCACGCTTGAATGGCAGGTTCAAATTAAGATTTATTTCTTAAAAAACAATAATATAATGCCAATGCAACATAGATATCTCAGTCCTTGATCTAAAAACCAAAATTTCTCACAAAAAGGTTTTAAAGAAATATGGACTTTCCAATAAATTATAGAGAAAAAAAAATCAGGTACTTCAGAAATATTTTAGAACAACAAGCATTAGCTTATTTGCAAAGTAATTACAAAAGTTACAGAAAGGTAACAATAAAAGAAACTGTGGTGTCCTATTTTGCTAAATAAGTTACTAGCAGTCAACAAGATAAACTTTAATACAAATTCAGAGAATTGGGAAGGAGACTGGATGGACTACTTCCAGCTGGATAACAAATATACATTCTTATTAAATACTTCTTCTGGGGTTAAATGGCGCTAAGGGGATATTTGAAATTCGGGACATACTAACAGCTCAGCTTCAACATCCTCTGAATGCATCTAATAAAACCTTTTTTCAACAAGAAAGCTGAGTTGAAGCTCCAGTAGAAGACCTGAGGTCTGCCTTCTTTCTCTGTGTAGATGAACCCCATGTTTCCTTTGAGAAGATGTTCAGTCTTGGGATTTTTTGCTGTAATAATCCTTCTATCTGTGCATATGCATGAGGTATGAAAAAATCAAATTCTAGGTTTTTTCCCCAGAGGATTTTTGTTTTGTTGTTGCTTTCTTTTTAAAAAAAAAAAGTTTTTATTTACTTTTTCAGGAGAAATATCCAATTTCCCTTCTTCAGTGTTCATAAGACACAGGAATTTTTTTTACTCAAAATAAATTTAATATTTTGTTCAGCACATTATTCAACAAAATGTTTGTGGAAATATTATGACCTAATGCTCCATACAGGACAGCAATTAGTTCTTTGGTGCACTACATCCAGAAGAACAGACTACAAGGAACAGCAGCAGTAGTCCAACAACTCAGGACGGCATCCTAGCAAAAGAGGTTTCACGTGCTCAGCCCATTTCCTCTCCTGTTCCTGAACATGTGGTCCTCCTTCCTCACCAGCGGTGATCTCACAGCATTCCTCTGCCAAGCAGAGAAGCACTAGGAAAAGGTTTCACATCTCGCTGAATGTTTGTTTAGTCAAGTGTAGTAAAGTAAGTCTGTTTAGTCAAGTTTACTGCAGAATGAGAAAAATGAAAGCAGATAGCAACAGCATACTTTAGAAACAGTATTGAATTTACATATTGCGTGTTAACCACCTGTTTAATAGGTATCAACACTGAACCATACTAGACTTTTCAGTTTGCTTTGTTTTCTTTTATTGTGAAAAATAGAAAATTTTGCTCAGAAAGGTTCAAGTTAATTTTGAATTTTTTTTTTTTTAAAAAAAAGGAATAGAGAATACTAGATTTATTGTAAAAATTTGATCTTTCTATTCCAGACTGACTTTATGGTACAGTATAGCCTCCATCTTCTTTTCTTTTCCCCTCCACTGCCTCTTAATTTCTCTCTGTTCCACAGAGAGACTTAAATTAGCAGTGTTTCTCTTTACCCTGGAAATTATTACGTTTATCACTTCCTGCCAACAGTCCCTCTCTTTCACAGCTTGCAATTACATTTGTTGTCATTTACTGTGGAAAGTAGTTAAACTCTGAATAACTGTCCTCCACATTCAACTTTAAATTTGCCACTTCTGTTTTGGAGAAGGCCCTGTACTACAGAAGCCTGGATAATTTTTTCCATCTCTGTTATTTTCTGCATCTTCTGCACAGGAAAAACACCCACACATCAATATCATTCTTCATTTAAAACATTATTATCTATTTAAAGTTTAAGCATCGACTGAATGTTTTACTAAATTGAGAATTGAATATACCGTGTTTATTCAATAAAAAATGCAATCTTTCTTGGCATTTAACCAAACAAAACTCTCTGATTTGATTTTGAAGATCATTTTTTTTCCTCTGATTGTACCAAAATAACAGCAAGAATTTTAGAAGATGATTCTCAGTATATTATCTTGACAGTTCTAATGGAATTTTGATTAAAAAATGCTCTATACCTTAAATTCACTATGTAAACCTGAAAGTCCTCAAGTACTTTTGAAGAAAAGCTGTTAAAAAACATGGAATGTGAACTCTATTATTCCACACAGTAAGCTATGTGAATAAAAACAATTCTTTAACAAAACTAAACAAAACAAAACCAACATTTCTTACTCTTATATTGATGTGTTAATGTTGCTGGACCTACTTTTTTTTTTTTTTCTAGTGTAAAACCTCTTAGTAGGTAATCATAATTTAAATGAAAGACAAGATTTTTCCTTTGCTAGCATTAAGCAAGGAAAAAAACCCAAACCATCAAACCCAGAATACTGTTCACAAATGCAATAACACACAGTAGAGCCACGGAAAAGAAGTTCTTTTATAAGGAGGTATTTTTCTGGACTTATATCTATGTGTGTGTGCGTGTGTCTATATCATTAATAATTTACTTGAATGGAAAGAAAGTAACAGGTTGTAATCTAAAAATAAAGTGTTGGAAGCTGAGATGAAGCAATTTCAAGTTTTAAACATAAGCTAACTAACAATTCACAGAAAAAAAAAATCCCAGACTGCCTATTTCTTGGAGCAGGATGTAACAACACCTATTTCATGAGAATAATCTGCCAAGGAACCTGTACGTTCTGATGATTTTAGGTAGGAAAGAGAAAATAATTTTCAGAATCTGACAGTTATTACCAGACTTGTTGGCAATGTAATTCGCCTGCAGGTTAAGCTACTGGCAGACACTCCTCAGTAACTAGGCTATAAAACAGTAGGAAATTGATGCTTGATTCAAAAAAGATGTAAATATGAGTTTTCAATCCCTGACTTCAGGAAGACATTTATTATTTAGATGTTATTAGTTACAATGCTTTGACACACTGCAGTACCTGTAACTATTAGAGAGGCTAATATGATGCTTTTGCTGAGTTTGCTCTTTGCAGATGATCATTTCTTTTAGATGCCATAACTATACCTAGAAATGTTAGACAGATAATGCAAGTTAGTTAGAATAAGAAGCAGATTTTATACAGTATTTCACAAGTGGCCCTACCATACCAAAGCTCAAACTGTGTATGCACTAAAGTTTTCAAATATTCCTAGATTTGTAGGTCTTTACTTCTTTTTTTGGGGGGTGAAGGATAAACCTTTATGTGTATAAACATTAGAATTTACTTTAAAACAACTCATTCATATAAAAATTTCAAATAGTTTTCATGTTTGCATCCCCAAACTTAAGCAATCTTAAGCCTATATATGTGTCATGATGAGTTTAAGGGATCTTTTTGTCACGTACCTTTGTTAGTCACGTACTGTGTTTTAATGCACAGATTTTGTGATGTTAACATATATTCTGCCTTCACCTAAGAAGTTCTTTTGGAAAAAACACATATAGACGGGTTTCTGCATTTCGATAAAAAATGCCAAAAATAACCAAAAAGTATTCTTCTCCGCTGACATAACAACACTGACAACTTGTAACGAAGCGGGATGACAGAGGTGAAATATCAGGAATAAATAAATAAATAAATAGTCAGTGGATTTGTATACATGTAGATATGAGTGTCAGGTCCTTATCCAATTCACATCAGATTGTCACACAAATATGTGGCATTGATCCTGCCAGAAGCATTAGTCTGATTTGCAGATGCAGACACAGCTTGCTGAACTCCACTAAGATTTGCCCAAGACACAGGTGGAAGAATGCAGAGGCCCCCTGAGCAGTCCTCAAGAAGGCAGAACTAAATCTTAGATTGAACTTTATCTTATAATCTATTTATTTACGAGTAAAGGCAAACTGCAGACAGGCTTCCTCATACCTAGTCTGTGGAGCTCATTGTGAAACTTGCCATAGATTCTGTCTCCTAGTAGTTTGTATTCTAAGTCCTTTTAGTTGGGTGATCAGTGTACAGTATACCTGCTGGGAGACTGGCTCTATCTTACTGTTATATTGTCTCAGGTAACAAACACTAGAAGAGCTTGAATTACATGTGGACTACAGTTACTGCAAGCAACATATTCATATTTATAAACTATTACAGGTAGTAGAAGCTTCACCATGGCAAAGGCATTTTTTTCTCGAGAATAAATATGCTAGATGATATAGATGAGGCCAGAACTTGAGTACTGCATGAACCTGAGTTATTGTTTTCTATGTGAATGAAGAGTACCACAGCATGAAGCAGTGGGTTTGACATTGTGGCCTTAGGAGATTTTCTGGTTCCTTCTCCAAAATCTTTGTCTAATCTCTTTGTTTTTCAGGTTTTCTACAGCACAAAGTTTTAGAAATATATAATTCATATACTATCTATATATAGGATGCATCATATGAAAGTTCCCTTTTTAAATACTCTTAGACATACAGATTCTGAATCAAAACTTGGGTAGACAGCAGCATTGCAGATAAAAAGGTTTGGGAGTTTGAGTGGATCAAAGTCTGTTAATATGAGTCAACAATGTACTGCTGCCGTAAAAAAAAAAAAAAGGTTAACCTCAGTTTCATTTATAAAAACTTCCTTGTATGACAGAAAACATTGAGCTGAATGGTTCCACTCAGCTTGTGTCTGCTGAAGCATGGGACACTGCATTCACTTTCCAGTGAATAAAGAAGCAGAGAATTCTTAAACAATCCATGGGAAGGCATTAAGACACAAGAAAATTGGAAAACGTGTGGAGTTTGCAAGGCCACGAAAAAAAGGGAGACTGAGAGGACATCTGACAGTGGTTCTGATTTAGAAAAATCTTGTAAAACGGAAATTTTGTCTTGATGCATTGCTTTTTAAATATCTGTTAAAAAGAAGAAGCTGTTCTACAGCATGTAACCAAAAAGCAGTTGTGTATGGCCCCTCAGTACAGAAAAGACATGGATCTGTTGGAGTGAGTCCAGAGGAGGACCATGAAGATGATCAGAGGGTTGGAGCACCTTTCCTATGGGGACAGGCTGAGAGAGTTGGTGCTGTTCTGCCTGGAGAAGAGGAGGCTCCAGGGAGACCTGATAGCGGCCTTCCAGTACTTAAAGGGAGCCTACAAGAAAGATGGGGAGAAACTCTTCAGTAGGCCCTGTTGTGACAGGAGTAGGGTTAATGGTTTTAAACTAAAAAAGGGTAGATTCAGACTAGATATAAAGAAGCCATTTTTTACAATGAGAGTGGTGAAACACTGGAACAGGTTGCCCAGAGAGGTGGTAGATGCCCCGTCCCTGAAGACATTCAAGGCCAGGTTGGACAGAGCTCTGAGCAAGCTGATCTAGTTGAAGATGTCCCTGTTCCTTACAGGGAGGTTGGACTAGATAACATTTAAAGATCCCTTCCAACTCTAACTATTCGATGATTCAATGATTCTGCATTTGCTGCCCTCCCTAAGTACTCCAGACTACC
The DNA here is from genome assembly GCA_009806455.1 of Tetrax tetrax. Classification (NCBI taxonomy): domain Eukaryota; kingdom Metazoa; phylum Chordata; class Aves; order Otidiformes; family Otididae; genus Tetrax; species Tetrax tetrax. The sequence goes on from WHYT01017328.1 coordinate 211,392, forward strand.
TCCATTCTCTAAGTATTCTGTCTCTAAGGGTCTCCAGTTTTTATCCGTCTCACTGTCAATAATCCAAATGCAGCTCAAATACAACATAAACAATCAAATAAAGAAACACTTAAATGGTGTCCAAGGATCAAGTAATCTAGAGTATTGATTTGAAAATTAGACAGCCACTTCCTGGATTGGGGAAACAAAGGTTCTCCCAGGTCTTGCTCTCTCTTCTGTACTAAATACGGTGAGTCTCTTCTGTATTACTTGGGCTCTCTACCTCAGGAGAGACTAGGTAATATTTGTGTTCTGGAGACCTATATACAACCACATCACTTTCCAAGTATTTGATTCTTCCATGGCTGTTTATGGGATTCTGCTGTAACCAGTGCAAGTCATTATGGACCAAACTAAACCAACTTAGTGAGACTGATACAGTAGATTTTCATGCACTGGATGTCACCTTGCTATTCTAGCTGTGTACAAAACACTGCCCCGTTTTAAGGGAAGAACTGGAAAAAGAAAAGAGTAAGAGCCTTGCAAGGTATCTTGTTCCCAGTTGAAAATTCAGTAGGAATTTGGGTTTTATACTACTTCTGTTATTGATTTTATGTCAGAAGACAAAGCATTCATAGTACATACACGGTAGGTAATAGTCACAGTTAAACAGAAACAATTTTCCAATATTTTTCACAGTGCTAAATGTGTAGATCAATGTGAGTATTACGTTTATTGCATCTGAAGTGTCAAGAACAAACAGAGAAAAAATCTTGGAGATGATTGAGACAGAATGGACAAGGTATTTAATGTTTTATATAATCATCTGAATATGAAGTTGTGCTGACTTTCCATAGATTTGACTGGCTATTCTAGGCACAGCAACAATCATGGGATGATGCGCCCAAACTCTGACAGGCTATGACAGTGTTTAGGGCTTTCTTTGCTGCATTCCAGCTCTGTTTAACCAGAGAAACTACAAGTACCTTTTGCTAGTGTTGTCCTTGAATAGTCGTCAGTCACTGCATGGAAATGTTTGAAACCTTTCTTACAAGTATCATCCAGGCTCATGCTGGTCCTGCTGGGGAAGAGAAGAGTGAAGACCAACACATTCCCATGTAGAATGGGTGGGAACTACCTTCCTCCTGGAAGAGCAAGTGGGTAGGGAGGAAAGAATCCTGTAATACTTGACAAAATAATGGAAGAGAGAGAAAAAGGAAGGAACGGAGGGAAGTTTGTAAGGAGAGGTACTTAGTTGCTGCAGTAAGTTTTTCCTCTTTCTTCTTCAAGATGTTTGTTATTCTTACCTTCACTCCCCCTTTGCTTTCTTTCATTTCTCTCCTCCGTTCCCACCTCCCTGATCTCCCCATCCAAAGCAAAAGGAAATTGGGCTTTATCAGGAGACAAACTTTGTCAAAGTTACCCCCATCACTCAATAAACTTTTGCATACTGGTGGTGGCTACTGAGTTGCAGAAAGTGTGTCCAACTCCACATCCAGAAGATATAAAAAAAGCCAAAACAAAACAATTTTCTTAAGGCAGAACTGTGGGTTGGGTAGGTAGGTGGATATTAGGAGAGCAACAAGAGTCGGTCTAATTACTGATAAGTCTATGAAAAGAGAAAACTCAGTAACAAAGTAGGAACACAAAGTAAAAAGAAACAAGGTCAGAGGCTGTAGTTTTCCTGCAGTAACTGTTCATGTTGTTACTTCAGTAACCTCTTTTTCTGTTGAGAAAATTACTACATATGCCAGAAATTCACACACATTCTCTAATACCGTAATATATAGTATTGACTTGATAACTTCTGCAGTATTTTCCTCACAGCCTTCCCCTTCAATTCACACCAGGTTTATGTATGTTCTGTTGGTCCTGTTAACAGCATGAAAAAGAAATACTTTTACAGTGCTAAGCATCCTCTTCTCCGCTGAAGCTCTAGGGCAGCTGAAGGTACAAAGCCCCCTTACAGAATAAAATACAGAGTGATTCTAATCAATCAGCAGTTTCCCAGTTGCTATAGTTTTGTTTCTGTGGACCGTAAAGTTATCAGCATGGAAGATAAAACTAATTTAGCAAAGGATGATGTTGTGAACAATTACCCTATTATTACTTACTGAGGTTTAAATAAAGAATTTTCTTTAATCAAGTCTCCTTTTATACTACATTAGTTCTAAGTTTCTTGTTTTGAAGTTGAAATGTGAAGATCTCACAGTCCTAAAATGTTCATCATTCTGCGTTGCTCTGGTCTTATTTAGTGAAGGGGCGGCTACGGTGGCAGCTTCTGTAGGAAACTGCTAGAAGTCGCTCCCCTTTGTTCAGTGGACCCGGACGGACATAGGGAGGACCCACTGCTGGCCAAGGCTGAGCCAATTCATAGCAGAATGTTCCATGATAACGCCTCTGCGATAATGTATTTAAGAAAGGGAAAAACAGAAAAAAAAATGAAGAGAAGATGTGAAGCAGCTGAAGCGGTGGCAGAGAGGGGGAGGCGCGAGCCTTGCAGGCCTCACCCTCTGGCCTCCCGCCGGGCAGCCGTCTGGGCCTGACTGGGCTTGGCCTGGCTGCAAGAAGTGGAGAGGAGATGAGATGTGAAGAGAACCTGAGAGGCATCTGCCTGAGTCTGATTGTGAAGAATTTCTTGTGAGATGAATGGCTGCAGATGCCAATGTCAGTGAAGAAGGAGGGGGAGGAGTAATGCTGCTCCTGGCCGAGATTCAGCTTGTGGTGATGACCACGGTGGAGCAGGTTGTCCCCCTGCAGCCCATGGAGGCCCACAGAGGAGCAGGGATTCACCTGCAGCCCGTGGAGGACCCCGCGCTGGGGCAGGTGGATGCCTGAAGGAGGCTGTGGCCCATGGAGGGCCCGCGCTGGGTCAGCCATTCGGAGGGATTGCACCTTGTGGAAAAAAAGAACCCACGCCACAGCAATTTGTGAAGGACTGTAGCCCGTGGAGCAGGGGAGGAATGTGAAGAGTTCTTATAACAAGTTATCTTGTTTTTTTTTCTCATTATCCTGCTTTGGTTTTAATAATAAACTAATAGTTTTCCCCAGGTCAAGTCTGTTTTGCCCAAAGTGGTAACTTTAAGGATCTCTCCCTGTTCTTATCACAAACCTCAAGCCTTTTTTTCTCATGTTATCTCTCCCTATTCCCTTGGAGGGTGGAGGCAGTGAGAGAGAGATTGTGTAGTGTGGTCCCTAGTGGGGTTGAACTATGATACTGTCCTGGTTTTGGCAGGGATGGAGTTAATTTTTCCTCAGTAGCTGGTATGTTTTGGATTTCGTGTGTGAAGAATGTTGATAAACAGCCTGATAATATGAGTTGTTGTGAATGAGACCAAGAACACCATCCTGCTTTCCAAGTCTCGCTAATTTGCAGATGCAGGAAGTTGGGAGAAAGACAGACAGAATAATTGATCCAAACTGGCCCAAGAGAGTATCCCATGCCATAAACGTCATGCTCAGTATATAAGTGGGGGCGGGCCAGGGTGGGTATCTGCCTTCCTGGCATCCATCTTTCCTCCTTGTTTTGCTGACATCATTCCCTCTACCTTGCTGGCTCCCTTTTGCTCCTTTGCTTGCCGCTCAGTTTTGTTTCCGTGATCGCTGCTCAGGACAGGCTGTATTGGTCATTGGGACATCAGGCAGTGAGAAAACATATATTGTCCACTTTGTATATTTTAACATCCTTATATTCTGTTATTATTGTAGTTTTTCCTTGTTATTTTAGTGAATTGTCTTCACCTCAACCCACGAGTTCTCCTTCCTTCCCAATTCTCTCCCCAGTCCCCCTGGGGAGGGTGAGCGAGAAACTGTGGGGTAATTAGGGCTAAGCCATCACAGACATGCATCCAAAGTCATTTTGACACTGAAATATTTTGTTGGCCTGACTTTAAAAGCTCTTGCCTCAGAGCGTAGAAAACTGTCATGGTCTTATTACAACTCACACAGTTAAACATTATAAATATTTGAATGAAAATGTTCATAAAATTAAAAAAAAATAAGTACTTCTGATATTTGCAGAAAAGGGGAAAATGGGAAGAAGAAAGAAGCCAATGGTAATTTCAGTTGTTAATGTTTTACAATTGCCACATTTTTTTCTTCTGAACAGTAGTGATATTCGTGCTCAACAAAAACTAGATGGATGAACTCTTGGGAAATCATGTGTTCTATACAAACTTTTTGGTCATAAAATTGTAAAATTTCATTCTTTTTTAAAATGTTTGAAATTTAGATCTTATGGAAATTAGGCTACCAGTATTGCTTGCTTTTTTTTCATTGAAAACATTGACAGAAAATGGTGTTAGCACTTTCCAGATAACAACATTCTGATAATGTTTACTGAAATAATTTTAAGCTGATATTTTCATACGACCATTTTCTCACTATTTTCTTCGTGAACCTTTTTTTCTTACACTTTTGAATATAGCAGGGCCTTGCTTCAAATATGAATGCAAGAATATATCAAAGGCAAAACAGAATGATGACTCTTTTCTCACCATTCTTGTCTCCCCAGACCTGCTCTTAGTATTACCTCAGAGTGAAAAAATCAGACAGGGATTTCACAAGCACACACACTTGAGTTTGTTATCAGAAGCACAATTGTTTCCTCATTGCCTAAACACCCTGCTCATGTCTTCTAACACTCAAAAATGCACCTCCAACAGCCATGCTCATGCATTTTCATACTTGCTGTAGTGTGAGTTGTACTTTGACCTATTAAAGTTGTCCTGTTATCCAGAAATGTTAAGATGACCTTTCTAGTACTTAGCAAGAAAAGTAAAAGCATTATTTTGCTGCTATGTTGTTACTTTGTCACGTCTGGGGTGCTTGCTAGTCAATGAACAATTAAGTTACAATATTGTAATAAAATGCTATGTATTACACATTTTATGACAAGGATTAGTAAACTGTTGGACTGAAGTGAGTTATGAATCTAATAAACTTCTTACACTGCTTAATATATTAATTTATCTTTATCTATTTGATATATTCTTAATTTCCTAACTATGGCATAAAAATGTGATTAAGAAATTTTCACTTGGGAGCTTTCATGTTATGCTCCTGAACACTATCCTGCAAGATTACATAAAATAATTGCTTTATTTTTAGCAGAAGTGATAACTGTAACACACATACATACACCTTTTTTTCTTTCAGAAGTAACTTTAGCCTGACTAGGCAGGAAGAAACTTCTCAATGTAAGAAGTTACACAGAACTTACATGCAGATACCCGAAGAACTGATGTGATGTCTCATTCATCTCCGAGAGGAGTTGCCTGTGTCTACATTTAGAGTATAGCCTTTAGTTCCCTGAATGTTTCTTGGGATTCTTGAAGCTGAGAGAAACTGACAGATGTCCACCATGTCTACAGCCATTTAACGAGACGTGAAGAGAAGATCAGGTTTGTATATCTCCCTGCATATATGGCTGTAGCAAAAATTACTAGTTTTCACCATGTGTTAGAAGGTATAAAAGCAGTTGCATATAGATACAGACAATATCTCTCAAAAACTATTGCCTTGGTATACTGGAAATAAGTTTCAGTTTGATCTCACTCAGATTACTGCAGGTTCCTGATGTCAAAAAAAAAAAAAAAAGCCCAATTAAAATCCACATTTCAGTATATCAAAAGAACAGAATAGTTTTGCACTGAGTGTAAAATTGACATCCAGAAATCATCAATGCATACTCAAGTACATACTAAAATGATTTCTATATTTCTTAAAGCTGATCCTTAGGCTACTCAACATCTGTATATTGTTTTCCTAGTTAGATATGTTTTATTTTAGTGTCAATCTAATTGATTGGTTGATCAGACAACAATGAAATGCCTGTTGATCAGGCATTGATGTGTTTTGCCTAAGAATGTGTGTCTTGAACCTCAGTGATAAAATACATTGATACTTTATTATTACTTTTTTTTACCTGTAAGGCTTCATAGAAGAGATCAGTAGATAATTTCTTTTTAATCAAAATGGTAAAAGTATACAAGATTAATTCCTATTCTATTTTTAGTTATTCTATGCATTCAGCAATTCAGTGTGCTGTTTCAAAAATATATAGTCTGTTACTAAAAAAAAACAGAAAAGGGATTTTTTTAATGTCTGAGGAAATATTAGATCAAATCTGAAAACATAGCAAAGGAATAATTTTTATCTCTCAAATGAAACTTTCAGAGGTTTATCTCCTATGTTCTACAGGAAGTAAACACTTCAACAAGCACGCAACTTGATTTTTTTTCTGTTTTATATATATCTTGTATGCTACATTATTTCATTGTGCAGCAATTATTTCTGTTTGTGTCTACGAAGGTTTGTGTTCAAGTTGTTTTGTATATCATTATCTTGATAATAGGGTTTCTTTTATGCCCATCATATATGTTTTAAATTTCAATGACCTTAGCCATGAAACTGATATAAAATATTTCCTTTAAGAAATACTGTATAACATAAGCAGAAATAATGTGATTTTACTATCCTTTCACTGTTAAAAGCTGTAATTTGAATACTCATGTGGACCACTGCTTTTACCACTATAACACAAAACAGCTTCTTAATACATACAATATTAGTTTTATTACCCATATAAACATGGAAGCAAATCTGTGTTTCCTTTCATGCTGTTAATTTACTAAAAGTTTTTTTTTGTGGCCATTGAATGTTCAACTTAAATGTTTAAATATCACTGTTTGCTGAAGGGAGCTACTTTGAAGAATTATGCTGATACTGACAAGGGCAGATGTCTACTTATATGCTCGAACAACCTCAACTAAAGTTCATGTTCAGTAATGAATACTTCTAATCAGCTGCTTACAAATAATAAAATGACCAAGAGTTATTCACAGAAAAACATCCTCAATAACCTTGAAATGGTGGAATAATCATAAGGTACTAACAAGTCATATACTGTAAAAGAAAAAAATTCTCAAATTTATCCAGGTGAATGTTTCAGTTGGCTTTTATTTTACTCTGCCTGTTTTTTCTCTTGTATGCTTTATGAAATGTCTTTAAAAAAGACATAGATTAAGATGGTTTGCCAATTAGCCACCAATAATTGAAGAGGGTAGTAAAAATATAAGTACATACATTTCGTTACTGTTTCAGTGACCCTAATTAAACTTGAAATAGCCTCTCCAATTCTATGTTTTATCAGAAATCGTTCCTAAAGGCAGGTCCAAATCCAAGGAGAGGATTCAGCAAGTATTTTTAAATTATTTTTTGTTTATTTTAATTGTCCAACACTTTCTACTAGTCCTAGGTTTACCGCTTTGTCTCAACATTCTACGCCAAATTTAGGATATTTCTGCAATCCAATTGGCCATGACATAGACATCAGAATTGTTTACCACTTTAGAATTATTCACAGCTGGGCTGACTTTATGATCCTTTTTTTTTTTTTTTTTTAAATACCCTACTGAAATTCTGCCCACAGGAAAATAAAATTTTCCACTACCTTTTCAAAGACTGTCCAGCAGTCAAGACTCACTATTGGACTCACTGTGACAGGAAATGCTCAGTATTTGCAAATCTCATTGAATTTGTCTTAAACACTTTTGTTCCCTTTTATGTAAGTTTCAAAAGGATTAATTCTGCATCTGTTAATTGAACCGATGTCAGGGCCTGGAATGTATCCCCCTCCTGGAGGCTTGTTGCATGGCTTCAAGCATTATCATTACCCTTTACTTTCTATAACTATAATTGAATACAGTAAATACACAGTAAATACAGTAAATACATTACTGCTGGACCTTAATTACAGCAAGTCAGAGTAATTAAAATATCTGTAATCTAATTCCTTTCAGCTACTTATATAACAAAAATCATAAAATTGCAATGAGTTCAGTTGTGACAACAGGTATTTTTTAAAGTGTTTCCCTACAATATCCTAAAATGAAATAAATATCACTGTTTGCTCATAAGGAGTGTAAACAGGAAATTGTCTCAGAATGAGTGAGTCTCAGCTTTAACTTAGTCACTTGTTTTAAAAATACCTAATAGAGCAAGAGTCACATATCACTTCCTCTGTGTGCCATAAAAGCAATTAACCTTGCAAAAAACTGTGCCCTTCTTCATTTGCTTAAAACATCAATCAAATTCCCCACTTTGAAATAGTACAGTCATTAAAAGCATTTTAGGATCTTCAAATGAGGAAGCCTCCAGTGTGCTATGTGGCATACCTTGGATTTTGCCTGAGATCCATGAAATCTCCCTTAATTCCACTTGTATTCCAAGAAGCAGAAAATAGCTCAGGTACAACTTCCAAATCAATTCTCTACCTCTTCAGCAGTGCTCATCCTGCAGTCACCATGCACTTTGTGGCCATTTTGGAGCATGATTTCTCCTATTCTGCCCTACAGACCCCTCCTCCCCTACACCAATCCACAATTTCATTCGTCAAGTTTCTCATAAGGTCATGAAATCGTCACCTTTGTCCATCTCCCTTCCTTGTGCTATATTGCCAAGTGTTCTCTGATCTTTGTAGAATCAACTGTTGACCTGTCTCCTGTGCTTTAACAGGTTTGGAAGTTTGCTTATAAAAATTAAGTGTCAGAGAAGCTTCTGTGCAGCATGACAGCTACAGAGGTATCACTGTCTCTTAGCAGGGTCTTGCCCTCAAAGCAAAGTAGCAGGGAACTACACCAGCAGAAGCCTTGTACCACAATATTGCTTTTTTCTTGTGATATAATGCACCTATCAATGGAGCTGATGTGCAAAGTCTTGTGTTTCTGAGGAAAATTAAGGGAGGACAGAGAGCCAAGTGTGCTGAGACATCAGTGTGACAGGGAGAGGGAAAGGTGCCCTGGGCTGATGACAGCCGAGACTGGTATGTTTTTGTTACATTACCTTTTTGTAGAAATATCTTATTTTCAATTATCCCTCTTAGTTTCCTCCTCACTGCCATTTTCCTTTTAAAAAAATTTACCTTAAAATATATATATTAAATGGTTAAGCTCTTTTATTGCTTGTTCAAACCAGTTCCTCCTGAAGACACTATTTGAAAGTGGCACTGACTCCCCCTCAGGAGGAATGACTTGTCTGTTCCAGATCAGATTAAACTCTTTTAAGAGAATAAGCATGTAGCAATTTAGTCTGAGCAGCATTTTGACCCATCTGCCTTCCCCAGTGATCCTTCTGTTCCCTTGCTCATACAGATCTGACTGACAGATTTTTTTTTTTTTTTAATGCTGTAGCTCCTGGGCTGCAAAACCTCCAGCATCTGCAATCATATGCACATTAGAGATCCTGTCCCCTGCTTGCATTTTCCTTTCTCTGTCCTTTATGTAGGATTTGGACCTGCAAATTCTCTTTTATAAACAAAAGTATAGTTTTGAAAGGATTTCTGAAAAAGAAATGCTTGTACCTGTTTCACAGCTAGTTTTTCACCTGTGAACGTGTGTGATCCTTGCACAAGGGCTTACAGCTGATTCTGCGGAAAATCTTCAGGGTAATAGTTAAATTTAAAATGTTTAAAAATATCTTCAAGGCTGAGGTGATACAAAACTTTATTTAATTTATAGCCAATCAAAATCAGAGTAGGATTATGAGAAATAAGAAATCTTAACCCACTTTCCTCTCACGTCTCCCCTTTTCCCAGACCCAACTTCACTCCTCTTTTCTCTACCTTCTTCCCCTGAGTGGTGCAGAGGAATGAGGAATGGGAGTTGTGGTCAGGTCATAATGCTGTGAATCTGCCACCCACCCACTGACACTTGCCTTCCCCTTCTATGTCTACCATTCACTATGGACGGCTCCTTTGCCACAGTGGCAGTTTTGTTCCAGAGCCCAGCTCAAACAGCTTACAGTGAGTTTCACTTCAAGGTTTTTGTGCCTTGCAAGCCTTTGAGACATTTCTCCGAAAGGTTAAGGGGGTCTCCACCCCCCGTTCCTTTATGAAGTTTCACCTCCTGCCATTGTCCACACCCCTATGAGCAAACAATTTTTCATTCCAGGGGATTGCAAGTTAGCCTTGGTGATAAATGGCTTCTTCATTCAGTTGGTCTTCTACAGCTACTCTTGGAAATAACCTTATTTTCAAACGTAAAGTTGAATCTCTCTGTTTCCCTTGCAATAAGTTCTAAAGCTAGTCTAGTATTTATGATGCATATGTGTACTGAGTGATCATTACAGTAGAAATTGCAGAGATAATCTTTATGGGAAAGATAAGAGGATCTCAACAAAATGATTAAAAATGTCTCCATGTTTTAGCAAGTTAGATTAGTGTGGTGGCAAACAGTTTGAGCTATCATATTAAAAATTGCCTCTGGGTTTCTTTTTTCCCTAAGAAAAATGAAAAGCAGCAGCCTTCATTTTGAATATGATTTGTGATAGCTGCAATGCAAAAGAGTAAGTGGAAAACTATTAGTACCTCCCTGCCCCCAAGTCTTCTTGAGGAAGATTGAAATTGTCAGCCTTTGGAGCCAGAGGGACACTGGATGGATGACAGAGAAAAAGAGGCAGATATTAAAAGGTTATGTACAAGAATTAACTTCATTATTAATCAGGTGGTTTTTTTGTATTAACTAGATTATTTGGACTATTACACCATTAAAAGATTAATGCATTCCTAGCTCAGTATGTGTGCTGTGTTTCCTTTTGCCTGTAATAACAATTTGAATGCAAGACTTTGACAGTTCTTATCCAGCCCTGTTCCAGCTGAAGCTCTGTATTTTCTGTTTTGTCCCAATCCTAACCTTGGGCAGTCCTTTGGACAAGGCAGCCCTTCCACCGAGTAAAAAACCTCTAGAGAGAAATTTTTGCTGCTTGCAGTTTCTTTTGCCTGATTCTCTTCGGACTCACTCATACTATAGGTCTGGACTTCATTTTTCTCTCAACTTTAACCCTAACTCTAGGCTGAGCCAAAGGCCACTTGTCCCTCAAGAAACCCGTATTCCTCACAGAAGAACTCTATCAGGAGTTATAAGCTTTATTTGGAAGACAGATGTTTTCTGTATGTGCAATAAAGGCTGATATCCCAATTTTCACCTGAGGAACCCTTAGGATCTGAACACAGAAGGGTCCCTACATCTGGCATTTTACCCATTTTAAGTGAAATATGAACTTGAAAGAGTCAAGTTGAGATTTACATTTATTTCTACATTTGTCCCTATATTCTGTTGAATTTGTACTTCCTTCTGAAAAAATTACTCCAGCACTTGCTTTTTTGCTTTGTTTCCCAGTTACAGAAGGAGTCACCAGAGAAAGAATTCTTGATACACATGCAAACTATACCCACTCCTCTCTCATAAAATGAAAATTTGAAGACTTTTATTTAAATATTAATTAATCTTTAAGACTTTTATTAAAGTAATAATAAATATTACATTTTAAAATAATATTTAAGTATTCATTGTCATGATGAAAGACATATTAAAACATTTAAATTCCTCATGCATATCTTGTGTTGTGTGCAAATCTAACCTTCCTAGATACTTCTGTGAACTAAATTTTAGCATTTGAGAGCTGTAAACTTACTGATTTTGAGTCTCTAAGTCAAGGAGAGTATACATGGCCCTACATCCCTCTAATGACATCATACACTCCAATACCAAAATGTGCACCCCAATACCAAACAACAAACCTTTCACTCAGTAATTGAGACCAAAAGCAATAACTAGAGCATATCTCAGGAAAATAAGAGACTTCAAAAGCAGTATTACTGTTTTGTCTGCCTGCAACTACAAGGACTTTGAAGACATAGCAGTGAAACTGCACATTTGTTTCATAAAGACAAGTGGAGAACAATATTTCTTCAATGCTATGGAAATGCTTATTTACTCAGTAACACTTTTGAATGAGAAAAGCTGACTTCAGCTACAGCAGGATATATCTATCTACCTTTTTTTATTTTTCCAGAAAGATAAACATAAAAGAGCTGAGCACAATAAAAGTTAATAGGATTAAAATTCAGCCACTTTTTGTTTCATTATGCAGTTGGAAAACATAAAGTACACAATCATCTTTGTATGCAGTTTGTTGAAAGGAACACAGACAAGGAGTAGTTAAGAAATAACAAAAGCTTCCCAGGGCTAACTTATAATGTGCTTTGAAAAGAGAAAGAACACTCACAAAACCTCGAGAACAAATAAAAACATGCAACAAGCAGGTAAAATATTTAAATACCGATTTTAAAAAGAAAAAAAAAATGTTCCTGCTGTCCAATGTGTTTTTCTTGGCAGAAGTAATCAGTTGTAATGATTCTGCTTTCAATAGCACACAAAATAGTATAAAATTGAAAAAATATGCTGTTTTTTCCTCCTTTCTCTCTTTTCCCTCTCCTTTGTTATTCTCTACGTGTAAAATCAACTGATATTGTTATTTTAACGTAATTTTGTGGTTTTGCTTTGTTTTCAGTTTTTGGCCTGGAAGTCAGTTCTCATCCTTTTTTTCTTAACGCTTTTAATCTGAAATCTCATACATTTGCACTTCTACACTTCTATTTCAACAGAAAAATTCTTCTTTTTCTGGGTGGAATGTGAGGCACTAACTTGCATCACTTGTTTCTGCAACAATGAATCGTATCACTGTGAACAAAATTGTCTAGTTATGCGAGAACTGCTTTTTGCTGATTTACTACATAAAATATAAAACCAAATAGTTCACATAGCTACACATTAACCTTAAATATGTGAAAATTTGTACTTATTTGCCAGGCTCAAGGAATGGAACTCTCAACTTACCTGAATGCTACTCTTTGGTTCACATGACCCAGGCAGGCATGTAGTACTTACAGTCATGGAGTTAATATACACATACAGTCAATTTGTAGAGAATTTGTCCTTCTGTGTGCCAGATCATATGATGAAGAAAATTTCACTGTGCTACTGCCCAAGAAACATAGTTGCAGTAGCTGCCTTGAGCATGTAATTTTTTTAGATGTAATCAGCTGCCATCAATCACTGCAACAGCTCTTCCTTTCCAAGGCAGCACACAGTAGACCCTACAAGAATGAAAACGTCAACAGGGTATAATATTTTAGAAGATCTGTGTGTATTGTGGTAAACTGTACTCGCAAGAAACCTCTGTACATGTGAAAAACACCACTGACATACTGAGGACGGCTCTAATAAATACAAAGTTCACTGCCTCTTTGATTATAAAGCTTAAAAAGCTACAGACAACCACTTTTGCTGTGGACTACCCTTTTATTATGACACTTAACTATAACATTAGATCTAGCATCTTGTGTCCTCATAGGTAAACACTCAAGTGAGTGCATAGATTTTTTTCTTCCAGACCGGAAGAAAATTATATATTTTCAATTATATTGAAAATCCCAAACAGCGCACAGAGCACCAACAGGCTGCTTGGAAATATTTGCTTTGGAGCTAAGACCACAACCAAAAGGAGAAGTAGACCATAAGCATTGTTGGATACAAAAGCTAAAGCAACACAACTCTTCAGAAGACTCTCTAGATCAGAATCACTCATCAGTTGGACCACATGTTTATTAGTTCATGATAAGTTTATTGTCAGAAATACTTCAGTTTTGAAATTGTTTGGACTTCTTATACTACTTTGTTTGGATGCAGTTGGCTGCTTATGCACTACATATCTTACTCTGTGGATGAGTTGTCTTTTTGTCTTGTGATGGCTACTGCACCTCAAGACAGGCAGAAGATTATGGAAGAAACAAGTGCATGTTCACAGCTGAAGGGAACATTTCTCATGTACAGCGGTACAAGCAAGAGAAAGAAATCCATTAAACAGAGTCAGTAGCCCTATTTGTAAATTGGGACATCCATGAGGAAAGGAGATTTGCTTGCCAGGCTCCAAAGATGACAGAAAATAAGTTGTTTTTTTTTTTTTCCTAGGAAAACAGAGAACACTAGGAGGAGTTTGCTCAGCTGAACACACTTGGGTTACAAAGCAGGCCTGTGAAGGAATATACTTCCTAGTGACACCGGAGATTAGCAGTTTGGATTTGCTCTCAGACCTGTTAATTTGATCCATCTCACCTGGGTATTATGAGAATATTTTATTTTACTTAAAAGAGTTCTTTTTTTCACCTCAGTATTTTGTGTTGTCTTGAAAGGCTGCTTTCAGGACAGACACATTTTGCTGTCTCCAACGCCTTCTTCCCCTCATTGAAACTGGGGGAGCTTTGTCTTGGTGTTCCAGCCAGCTCAGGGCTCCCTTGATCAACTCGGATATTTCCAGGCGCATATGCTGGGCATGAAATACTCTTGCTGTTTTCCTAAATTAACTATATTTAACATATTGCTTAGGTAATTTTCTTCTCTTCTGGGGCACATTTCTCTCAGCAGAATTAAATCTATTATTTGGGAGCAGAAAAGAATCAACTCTCTGCAATGCATACTTGCCGTGGACTTACAAATGCTCCTTTTGACAGAAAATATGTTTCCTTGCTTGGAAGGTATATTTCTTATTAACAGAAATCAGAAAATTGCTTCATGAAGTCATTCTCTCACACACGCCCTGTTCAGAACTGCAGTTACTGGCTTTCAAGGCTCCAAGGAGTTGCAAAAATATTTTCTCTGTCTTGAACCATGGAAATATAGTGGTTTTTTTCATGGAGATAAAATCATTTCATACAAATTCTCAAAGATCCACTTGCACAACTGTTGCAGGGGGTAGAAGTAGTACTCAGTTAGATAGGCATGTGTAGATACCTGTGGATTTGTAGCAAATCAAGATAAGTTTTCTGAGACTTTTAGTCTGGGCCATGGGCTGACTACTGAGAGAGCTGGTGACTGAAGATAAAGGTGATGTCATGTTAGGAATTTAAACAGGGGAACTGTGCTACTTTTCCAATCCCTGATATCAATCATCTGTCACGAAGAAGATGTGCTACTAGATCCCATTTTTGTCTCTGGTAGGTTGGGACAATCAAACCTATCAGCCTGCTTTGCCCCCTCACCTTGATGAGGGGGTCCGGATAGCGGATGGTGCGGGTATCGTGGGTGACCAGATGAGGGATTCCTTTGGTGCCCACAAAGATCTTCCTCACCTTGCACAGTTTGTACTTGGCTTCTTCAACTGTGATGCAGTGAACAGCAAATCAGCCCTTGGTATTGTACACCAGGCAGAAGTGCTCGCCTGTCTTCTCGATGCTGATGACATCCATGGGAGGTGGTGGAGTCGCAGTCCCTGGCAGTGTTCAAGAGGCGGCTTGATGAGGAGCTACAAGATATGGTTTAGTAGCTGTGGCAGCAATGGCAGTGGGAAGACGGTTGGACTAGATGATCTTATAGGTCCCATCCAACCATGTGATTCTATGATTCTATGATTCTCACCTCATTCACTGTCTGTCATGCTTGTACAGCTATTAATTTACTTCTCCTCACAAATAGAGGTGACAAAACCTTTATATA
>WHYT01017328.1:227898-288518 GCA_009806455.1 Tetrax tetrax
TTTTTTTTTTTTTTTTTTTTTTTTTTTTTAGATGCCTGAGAAATAGAGTGTCCTTTTCAGGTGATTTTCTGGGTTTGTATGGGATAACAACTAGAAGCCCTGTATTTGTGAGCTATTAGTAGAGAGGAAAGGATGGAGAAGCTGCTGGTCTAGGGATTGGCTGATTTTCTCAACTCGGGTCCCAAGGAGGTTCATTTCAAAGCATGAAGGATATCATAAGTTCAAAGTCTGGCTGAAAACCAGTAAACGCTAATTAACGAGCGCCATGAGATCTGATGCAGCATTTGGAATGCCAGCAGCTATAGACCATCTGAGCTTGTTGAGAATGGACAATTATTGAACCATATTTGGTTTTAATACAAATTAAAATAGGTAGCCTTTGAGATGGAGGAGGTAGCAATTAGTTGTGATCCCCTACTTCTCAGGGGAAGGTACACTTTCTATTACAGGTATAGAGCCTAATTACAGGCTGCATTAATTATGGAGGCTGACTATCTATGTTAATCTGTGCTTCTTGTTTCACATAATAATTTGTGTAACTTTCCACAACCAACCTGAATACTAAATTATTTGCAAGGACCATTATTCTGAAAGGTCACCTGCCTAAAGCTAATTATACTAAACAATTAGAAGGGAAACAATGACCTCTCTCTTAAACTTGCATTCTACAAGATACAAGCTAATCCTCTGAGACAAACATTTTTTTTTTTCTTCTTCCAAATTTGAATTAATTTGCAAGTGTATCCTCTCAAAAAAAAGAATCCATTACTGTTGGGGAAAAAACTGAGAACAATTTAGCTTACTGTTTTTGAGAGGCAGTCTTTATAGATTTGATTATCGTAAAATCCTTTAATCTTTCTGTAGAAGACACAAAGACCCCTTATCACAATTGAATACTGCTAGTAGCATCCATCCAAAAAAAAAGTAATTAATTACATTCATTATACTCTTATTTTCATTCAAAAACATAATGTTAAATTACTTATGTAAAACATAAATTAAAAAAATACATAAAACAACATCTAAGTGGGGGGTGATAATCAAAGTGTTCATCACATTATACATTTAAAATTAAGACTACAGGTAAAGCGACTCAACCTATGAGGCAAAGGGAGGCTGAGAAGTCCTGCAGCCTGTATTAGTGACTTTATTTCTCTGTCCCAGGTATTTGTATAATTCAGAAGCAGCTGTAGAGAAAAGGAATTGCAGTAGTTTAAATAAGATTAGAATGAGCCCTCAGAAAACATAGTATGGACCAGTGAATTACAATGTAACTCGTCTGCAGTGATGTAAGTTGGCTAATACTCTCTCTCCTTACTTACTCAGCTTTAATTATTAGCTTACATTTCACGTAAAAAAAAAAGAGGACTTTTAATTCAGCTCTTCTTTGATACAATACTTGAACTTTGCTTTAGAAATACCTTTGAGATATTTCAGAATAAAACTACAGAAAGTTTAAATAGGATTAAAAATAGATTGGATTGTATTATATGTCAATATTCAGAGTAGAGTTTGGTAACACTGCTTAGTCTTCCAAATATACTGTTTCTGTTTAGTAAGATGAAATATGCAAGAGTAATAAAAGTTCTGCTTTTACAAATACTATATTTCATTCTCCTCAATATGTGAGCACACATCAGTTATCACCTGAAAAGTTCAATATCTCTGTCACTGTTTAGGAGTCAATTGTCTAGAACAATCTGGTAAAATGAGGTTTCTTTGGTAACTGTGAGTCCTTGAAAGCCCAGAAAGACTAAATCTGCAGCTTAAATGAGCTAGATTGTATGGTACTTGGATAAAAAGTTAGGTTTTTTTAAGAAAATTGTACTTTTATGTGGATCACCACTCTGTAGATTCCACAGAAACACAGTTTTAGAGTCGGTGTGGAGTGAGCAGTAATAGTCAGTGGAAATGGAGATGTAGAACATAAGGAATCTTGCCACCCTACACTCAAATACCATCAAATAAAACGTGGAGAGAGAGTCCGTGGAACAGAGTTGGAAACCCACATCTTTCCTCTCCCACATCAACTTTCCACAACTAGACAGGTTTTCAAGAATTCAGACAAATGTAACCGTTTTTGAAGGTTAGGCTAGATTACCACATAAGGTCATAAGCAGAAAGCGACAACAAATAAAAAAACTAGGAAGTATGTAGTATGACTAGTCAGATGCTACATAGGCTACATAGAAATGATTCTGTTCTGTAGATTTCCAGTGACTACAGGAAAAATAAGAAAATAAGAAAAAAGCTCCTATTCTAAGCACTCCACCTTTTCAGATAAAAAAAATTCCATTTCCTCAATTATTTATTCTTTGATTGAAATTAGAAGAGGGAGGCAGATGTGTAAAATAATACTTTGCTCTCTCCTACCCCAACCACTCATGACCCCAAACAGTTCAAAAAGAGAAGAGGAAAGCCTTTTTAAACACTACATTAGTTTTCAGAAGCCGACAGATACATATTGATGCTGTATTCACATTGGACTCCACAACTGGGCGCATATTATCCCCAGCAGCGAACAAGGAATTATCGACATCTCATTTAATTTATTTATCTTCTGCATTCAGGCTTTGTTGATGAAGATACCTTGCTCTGTGCAGAGAGCCAGATTTTCTCTTAAATCACTGTAATGACCACAAACTCAATACTATTACTTGCTCAGTAAAGTTACTCTCAATCAAAAAAGACTCATGTAGCAAAACTATCACTGACGCTACATTAGCAGTTGGATAGAAAGGAGGATGTGAAACCGTGGACTTGCTTTGCATTCTGAAAGGTGATTTCTCACATCTAGAACAAACAGAGAAAGAAGAGGGGAAGTTTACTCTGCCACTGTCAAGCAAGGGAATGAACTAATCTGGCGTTCTATCTCAATCTAACACATTCCTCAGACACTTAAATTTCTCTCAGAAGTTTAGAAATTATCAGGGGGAAAAAAACCACAACACTCCCAAACTGTATTATTCTCAGAACTTCACTGATTTGTGATTGGTTTTTTAATGTGATGAAACAGGCACAGACTCAACATTACAAATATTTGTCTGAGTCTTTAAAACCAATGCAAAGCAAGCCAAACAAATAATCCTGAATAGTGTCTGCAGTCATATAGACTCAACCTGTCTCCAGCTGTGGATTTGGTATTCACACAGAGGCAATCAACCCAGTCTAAATTCTTATACTTTTTAGATACAACATGTAATTTTGAAGCTAGACAATTTCTTGCTAAAATAAATTCTGAGTGGCATCTTACAGAGCACCCATGAGCTTCAAATAGTCAAAAAGACAAAGTTGTTTTCCTACAACTCTAATGAATTCTACTTACTCCCCCATCTGCACCCTCAGTTAATTAATGCTGCACCAAAAGCCACACTGCTCTTCCCATTTCTCTGAAGAATGCATATACTGCTGCTGAGAGATGAAAAAAAAAATGCAATTCCCAAACAGAGAAGAGTCTTAAAAAGCATCTCTCTGAGCCTTTAGGCTCTGTTCAGAATACTTTAACATAGACCACACTGAGTGGAGAGGAGACACGGGATTTTTTTTGAATGCTGTTGCTCTTTTCTGTAAGAGTGATGGAGAACTTGGCACAAAGTTCCTGCTGTGTAGCTTTAATCTGCTTTTGGTTCTCACTTCCACCCAGTTAATTACCTTGGCAGCAACATATCATCAGAGCATGGTTTTTGCTACCAGGTAATTATCACCTTATAATTAAATAACTCTTCAAAATGGATAGTTTATTTAGCTTTGCATCTTTTGTAATTGAATCCACAGACTGAACTAAGTCATTTGCCATAGGCCTTAGAGTCAACAGGACAAAGAAGAATGATCTTGACAGTCCACCAATGTCTTTGGTGGATAGCTTAATTCTCAGCAGGTTTAACTGCTTGCAAGCACTTCACTGATGCAGTCATTATCTGGCAAAACTAAGTTACCAGGCAAAGTTCTCAGTGGTCAGGAGCCAGAAAGGCTGAAAGTAAAATCTGGCTTTGTCCAACAGTCAATAAGTCTCTGATGCCCAAGGCACAGTGCTGAGACTGGCCCCTGGAAAGGCTTTTCTTCAGGGGTGGGGTAGGAGAGAATTGTAGAATAGTTTGGGTTGGAAAGACGTTAAAGATCACCTAGTTCCAACCCTCTTGCCATGGGAAGGGACAACTTCCACTAGACCAGGTTGTTCGACGTGGAAAGAGAGAAAGGTAAGAAGAAATCAGATTCATCTACAGATAGAGACTCAGAAATTTATGCTGTCTGAAGGGACTACAATATTTGTAGTTTTTATCTGAAAAAAAAAACAAAACAAAAAAACCCCAACATTCTGTCAAAATAACATCCCTGAGAAGAGAAAAAAAGATTAATCACTAGCCTTACCACATGAGAAGCATCTGGAGAATGAGATGATCTTGCATGTCACTTGGTTTTATTTTATTTTGGCAAACACGAGGTACAGGTCTAGGACTCTACTTCTCTTGAAACAAACTATGTTCAAAGAAGTACCAGTACCCGTGTATGCTAGAGAACACTTTATGCTAGATGTCTAACTAATCAACTGATAAAACTGGGAAAAGAAAAAATTAGTATGAATATAATCTCCATCTACTCTGAGGTCCACGATATAAACATTTTAATTAATTACCTTTTTCTTTTAATCAGATTGCCCTACTTCATTTACCTTGGCAAGACTCATCATTGAGATGGACATCAGAAGACAGTGGCTTCTTTATCTACCTGCTTGTTGTAGTTCAGCCCCAACTGGGACCAGACTACGCAGTCTCTCTCTCGCCATCCCCACCCCTGAGAGAACAGGGGGAGATAATATAAGAAAAATAGCTCGAGGTTTGAGATAAGGACAGGAAGAAATCCTTAAAGTTACCGTCACGGGCAAAACAGACTCGACTTGGGGAAAACTATTCATTTATTTCTAAAACTAGCAGGATAATGAGACAGGGAACAAGATAACCTCCCCCCACCCCTTCCTCTTCCCGGGCTTAATATTATCTCTACTACCTTCCTCCCTGAGCGGCACAGGGGGGAAAGAGGGAATGGCGGTCACAGTCAGTTCATCACGCGTTGTTTCACGCCGCTACTTCGTCATTGGGGGAAGAACTCCTCACATTCCTCCCTTGCTCCTTCGTGGGATCCCTCCCATGGGCCACAGTCCTTTGTGAAAGTGCTCCGGTGTGGGTCAGCTCTTCCACGAAGTGCAGTCCCTGTAGAACAGCTGCCCCAGCAGGCCCTCCATGGGCCACAACCTCCTTCAGGCTTCCACCTGCTCTGGCCTGGGGTCCTACCTGGGCTGCAGGTGAATCTCTGCCCCTTCGTGGACCTCCATGGGCTGCAGGGAGACAACCTCTACCATGGTCATCACCACAGGCTGCAGGGGAATTTTGGCCAGGAGCCGCATTACTCCTCCCCCTCCTTCTTCACTGACATTGGCGTCTGCAGCCGTTCCTCACAACAGGCTGGCAGACGCCTCTGGGGATCCTTTTTACATCTTATTCACTTCTCATCTCCCCTCCACTTCTTGCAGCCGGGCTGAGTTGGGCCCAGTCGGCTGCCCAGTGGGAGGCCAGAGGGCGAGGCCTGCAAGGCCCAAAAGGCTCGCTCCTCCCCCTCTCTGCCTCCACTCAGCTGCTTCACATCTTCTCTACTTTTTTTTTTTCTGTTTTCCCCTTCTTAAATACGTTATCACAGAGGCATTATCATGGGACATTCTGCTACCAATTGGCTCGGCCTTGGCCAGCAGCAGATCTGCCCTAGGCCCGGCCGAGTCCACTAAACAAAAAGGGAGTGACTTCTAGCAGTTTCCTACAGAAGCTACCACCTTAGGCCCCCCTCACTAAACAAAACCAGAACACTGCTCTACTGTATTTCAGACAATGCAGAAAACACCTTTCACAATGCCTAAAAACAGTCTAATACAGGTCATATTTAGCAGTCATAATAAGCAAAAAAGTTCTTGATTCATAGAAGCTTCAATATTTTCTAGAGGCTGAAATAGGTTTTCAGGCAAAAGACTGTTTCTCATAATTAGATGCTATGAAAATTTGTCTCTGAGTAGTCCTCCAGCTTCTAGTACCAAAGATTGAGTATCTCAGGTTATATAAGCAGACCTTCATGTGTATTATCCTTTGTTCAGTCCTTCTAAATGGAAAAGATTTTTTATCAGTGTGCATGAGTTTTCCTATGTAAAAACCATCAGGCAATAGTCTCAGCAGTTATTAATCACTTGAACTCTGGTGTTTCACTGCTGATTTACATTAGCTGGGGATACGCTTCATTCTCTTCCTTAATCTATTTATGCATAAATCCCAGTGCGTGCTTGTTATCTATTCCACTGAGCTTATCAAAATGCCAGAGACACTTCCAATGACGCAGAGAAAAAAAATCTTCAAACAGGGAAGGTAACAGTCTGCTGAACTTCTGCAAAATCGTTTCAGACAGTAGAAGGGTGCATTCAGAGAGAGAAGAAAAAGCTGTATGCTAAGAATACCAAATTTAACTTTGATCTATTTCATATCAAAGAGCACACAGATTTTAATTAGATCTCACGCTCAAAAATATTATTGCACTGCCAGACAGAATTAGAAACATTTAGTGTTATCAGGGAGAAACCTGGGGATTTCCACACTGGCAGAAGAGCATTAATTACAGTAAGTAGTGCACCATGGCTAAATATACTTTTGAAAAACTTGTAATGTACTTAGTGTTCATGCCTTTCACCAGATTGAGAATGAAAAATTGCAGAATGAATTCTTACATGCTGACAAAACAAATCATGGCATCAGCATTAGCTATGTACGTTTTGTTATACTGCAAAACACTCCCAACTGCAGAGTAAACATGTATTTATAAAACTAGATTTGCAATCCTGGGCAGGAGGGGTAACATTTGTGCAGAGATTTGATATCTTTTATCAAATTACCTGAGGTAACTGAGTAAAAAAAAAAAAACAAACAACAAAAAAAAAACATTCTGGGGCCCAAGTCCCTTCACCAATCACTGTACTGAACCACTGACTACCACATGCTACTGTTAGTCATAAATTTTAATCTACAGGATAAGACTAGGCAAATTGAAGTGGTCTTAGAAAGGTAAACAAATTCATGCAGTCAGCATATTGAGCACAGGATAGTGAGAGGCCCTCTGGGGAAGCATTTAGCCGCCCTTCATAGCATATTGTATCTCAAATAGTTCTCAAACTCTTTTCTTAAAGAAGATCTTGATGTTTGTCAAGAATATCCTGTTGGAAAGCTGCTCCAGAACTTCATGTATATAATTTTTCAGTTGTTCTGTTAATCATGGCCAGCCCATACCAATTTTCTCCCATGCTGTTATAGATTGTTTTTTCAGATTAAATATTTCTGTCTTCTACCTTGTATGTACCCAATAAGTACTTAGAGAACCTTTTCCACCTTTATTCTGTTGAACTAAGGAAGTCAAATTCTTTTAGTTCCCATTTGTATGAAAAACTTTCTGTCATCCTCATCACCTTGAAAGGTCTTCAGGTGAGGAGCTGTTTTGAGCTTGGTTTTTTTTTAATTCAGTAGAGCAGTGTTATCCAGAGAATTTAATAATATTTTCATCATACAGCCTACACTACCATTAATTCCTTGTTTCTGCAAGCATATCAGATCCCAGTTCCTGAAATTCATTAGTAATTCTGTCCAGAACAATAACATTTCTTCATGATGCACTGTTGCTTTGACTTTGTTCATTTCCTTATCTTTCTTACTTTATTATTTCTTGAATGGACCTATGCCCTACTTATCAACAGTCTCCTTAGATAATGCATCAAAAATGTTTTTTTTTCTTTGTTAGGAAAATCAATTATTTCAGTTTGGTACAAGTTACCCTCAATAATCCTTTTTTTTTTTTTTTTTTTTTTAATTCCATTCTATATTGTTAGTTTCTATGCAGCTCCAATTTTTCTTTTCATCAGACTATAGTTTAAACCATTACACAAGTCTGAAATCAAAGCAATGGAACTTTAGTTGGTTATTTGATGTGGGTTTTTTTCTTAAATATAAGTTGTATGTTTCAGCTGCCTCTCTCTTTGGTTTTCTTGATCAATACTACCAATACAAATAATGTTAAAGGTGCACCTAAAAATTCTTAGTGGCTAATAGAAGATTTATAACTGGTTTCAGCTACCTAACATCCCTTAAATTTATACAGCTGTCACTCCCATACACAGCTCTGTTTTAAAACTCTCTCTTGAAATTAAGAAGTTAGTCCCTATGAATAATATGTATTTTGTAGCACTCAGGGCACCAAATGTGCGAAGGTACTCAGAACAACATGAATTTATACAGCAACAGAGGTACCTAAAGGTAGTTTGGAAGACCCAGATGATTTCCTAAATGACCAGTGAATTCTGATCCATAACAGCATTGAATTTTATATGAATTTCATGTTTATAAGTTATGGCTTTTTCAGATAATGTTTTTCTTATATGTTGTGGTTTAGCCCTAATCACCACATAGTTGCTCACCTGCTCTCCTCCTCCCCAGTGGGATGGGGCAGAAAGAAAAATTGTGGATTGAGATGAAGACAGTTTACTAGAATAGCAAAGTAGAATTGCAATAGTAACAAAATATAGGAATACTAAAATAAACAAATTACTTACAATTTCTCACCACCTGACATCCCAATGACCAATACAGCCCATCCCAAGAAGCAATCACGGAAAGAAAAGCGAGCAGCAAGCGAAGGAGCAGAAAGAGAGAGATGCCCCCTCAGCCAACCCCCACATATATACTGAGCATGACATTAGTACATTAAATACTCTCTCTGGCTGGTTTGGGTCAACTTTTCTAGTTATTTCCCTCTCAACTTCCTGTACCTGCACATTAGCAAAACATGGAAAGCCGAACAGCGTCCTTAGTCTTTTTAGCAACATCTAATAGCATCAGTGTGTTTATCAACATTCTTCACATATCAAATCCCACACTACATCCAAAATACAGAGGCTACTGAGAGGAAAATCAGTTTCATCTCAGTCAAAACCAGGACATTATGTCAGATGGGATAAGTAAGCATGATAATACCATCTTTTTGCAATTTATTCAGATAGAAAGAAAAAAAATACCCAAAAGCTCTTCATGAGACTGCATGTGGATGGAATACTTCTCAAGCCACCCATAATAGGCTAAAAATTTTCATACAGTGGAGCAAATACCATGAAGCAATTCCTAAATTAATTGCTTCAAAGCAGACATTTGTTTCCTTCATTTATCCATCAACTTTTGCACACAGTGTAATGGTATCTGAATATTGAAAGTGGCAGCTGGACTACAACAGCAGTTTTATGAAGCAGACATTTAAAATACCAAGTCTGATTAGATAAATTATTGCCGTTATCTACAGTTCAGACATCTATCAGCCTGTCAGTGCTTGCATTCAGTCATAGACAGTTCATGCATAAAATTTACAGCAGGATATGACTACTGATTGACAGCTAAAAATATTAACATCTATACATTACAGTGTGAATGAATACATAGTATTTCAGGTGATTCATGATTTTCTACATGCTTTCATTTTCATCTTGGATCTATATTGTGCATGCTTACTTTGAAATAAATATATTTCCTCATTAAGGGAATAATTAATGACCACAAATAAGTTTCTGTTATGGCAGAGATGATGTTTTGATTATGTATCCCAAAACAGAGTGAAAGCATCTGGCTGAAAGTAAAGAAAACAGTGTGTTTAAAACAGACATTTAAGTAGAAGTTACTTAAACTGAAAAGCTGAATTACTTTATAATATGCAGGAGTAGTATAGTATTGCCTGATTGCTTGTTTCCCATACCAAATACTCCTTAGAAAGCATGCTCAGTCAGAAGATGACAAAGGTTCCCTCTTTTAAAGAATACTCAGTAAAGGAGGAGCTTAAAATAAGCGAGACACTTTGAATGAAATTTTTAAAAATAGAACAAAAATTACAGAGGCATTCCACGCTATTCTTCCCCTGTCTTATTTCTCCTGGCCATGAGGAGAACATAGCCATTTCTCCTGTCCATTCTAGTATCCTGAAGAGTTAGAAGAATAAACAAGCTTATATCATACATGAAACCCATTCCCCAGTTGAGTGGTCACATTTGATGTGATTGTGACCATCAAATAAGAATTTTTATTAGCAACTGTCCATCTCTAGGCCAGGCTGGATGGGGCTCTGAGCAACCTGATCTAGTCAGGGAGGTCCCTGCTTCTTGCAGGGGGGTTGGACTAGATGACCTTTGAAGGTCCCTTCCAATTCTAACCATTCTATGATTCTATGATTCTATGATTCTATCAGGCCATTTCTGTAGGCCTCTGGTCTGGTGAAGTACAAGCGTGTTCAAACCAGCTTCCTGGAGTTCAAGCGATAAATTCCTTTAGTACTTGAAAGTCTGAAGAGTTAAGCAAGCTGCTAGTTCATATGGAGGATGATGATAATTTTGATAAAAATATCACTTTTTTGATTCTTTCTCTTAAAGATTAATAGATGGTTATATGAGCTAAAGACAATATAGTATTATTCAAAGTTAATTTAACAAACAAAGGGACTGCAAAGAGAGCTTGAAAGAAAGACTTAACACTCCTAATATGTCTTGGAAATTTAAATTGCTTGGACATATCTAGAGTGAAATTTAATGTATGAATATATATTCTCTTTTACTAATTAAATACTTGCACACACATGCACATTAGGTATAATGTAAAACCGCTTTTAAAAAGATTACTGCTAGTGCTTTTTATTTTAAAGTGCTATTTTAAACTGGGAGAGAAGAAGAGAGAGCAGAAACTATGCCTCCTGTCTTAGCTTTATAAACCAGACATTATATACAATTTCTCTATGTGTAGTCCTGTTTTGTTAGGAAGCCAATTACAGTACAGCTTTACCCATTCACAACAACAGTATCTTCTGAACAGTTCATATCATTGAAGCTCAGTCTTTGTTGACTCGCAGAAAAGAACAAGCATATAAATAGTATATTCTGTTCTACCCAGTGACCTGGGGTATGAATGCAAAATATTGTGTCCAGAAGCAATGGTTTTAGAGGAGCTCAGTCTACGTCTCTTGAGTTTCCCTGTTGCATGCATGGAATCTGTCAATCATGAGTCCTGTGCTGAAAGGCAAGAGATGATTCCCCAGCTGTGACTCAATATAGCCTCTCTGTCTCAGTTTATGTTCCACTGCTGCTTGAGGGTAGAGCACAAAGAACCTTATAGGCAAAGGACCATTTCTACCTAACACTCTTTCCAGTAGCAGCACAACATCATGGTCCATCCTTGTCATGGACTGACTGAGTACCTTATTCCATCTTGACTGCTCAATATGCACAAGTATAACATAAGATCCGGTCGCATGAGCATATGCATATGCATCAGCATATGAAGACTTAAAGTGATTCTATTTTGAAAGATTATACTTCCTTGATGAGATTTTTGTGGTAGGATGCTCTTGAAAACAGGCAGTATTAGCCATAACTGAGTCAATCTGCCAGCAAACTGGACCATTGTAGCATTTAAAATTTGGTGAACCATATCTGACAGTCAACATCTCAAGGCCCCATTCATTCTGCAGTGCAGTTTTTCACAATTCATGATGTATGCACTAAATTCAACTATTTATATCCTTAAGGGATATACACTTTTCTGCAAGCCCTTAGATAATATATAACAAATTAACTAACCTAGATAATCATGATCAATACAACTAGTCACTATATAGTACAGCAAGATATAGTTTTCTGAAGATTTACTTCAATCTTTTTTTACTAAGTCAGTGCTCAGAAGTGTTCTAAATATTCTAAAACTACAGGAGTGATTTTATTCTTCTTTTTCTTTGAACAGTTGGTCCTCAAAAATAAATTAAAATGGTAGCTTTCATTTTGGCCTGTTAAAATTTATTTTATAATTAGAACATATTGTGAACACCTCTGTCTGTCAGAAGAATGTATATTTATTTAAAAGTAAAAAACAAACAAACAACAGAACAGGATAAGACATTTACCCATCAAGGTTCAATGTAAGTGTTACTGCTACTCTGAAAGAGCGCTATGAGCAATCAAAAAGATACAAAGATTACAAGAATATATTACTTAGAATTTAATCTCTACCTCTTTTTATTTCTGAAAAGTCATGAGATCTTATCACTTCACTAAACAGTCATTAAACATAAACATAACAGTTTCACTTCAGAAATCTGTTTCCTCTTTCATCATTTCCTCCACCAATTCGACTGTGGAATAATGATTGGTCTCCTTTTACCAAAACACTCTGAAAGAGCTTGAGAAACAGAATTCACCAGGAATAGAAGGCTACAGTTAGCTTGAGTATGACGACTCAGGTATTTTAAGCACAAAATTACTTAGTAATTGCCAGTTATGTTGTTTTCCATCCTTTAAAAAGTTACACATGATATTGAATTTTTATAAATGCCACAAAAGTTGCATAATGATAGTAGAAAGAATTCTTTCACTATCTTAATATTTAAATGAGACTGCTATGAAGTTTTATGCTGCCAGCTTGAAAGATAGCTCTATCTTGAGCCAAGAAATGTTGGTCTTATCCTCACCAGGAGGGAAATAAACCACTGAAAAGCTCAGGGGTTTTTGTTGGGTGAAAGAATATTTATTCAGCAAAAGGCTGAAAACTGTCAGACTGCAGAATTAATACCTACTTTAAGTATCTCCTAATTTATATAGTGAAATCTCCATAGGTATGTTCTTATCAGAAAAAAAAAAGAATAAAAAAAAAAAAAAAAAAAAAAAAAAAAAAAAAAAAAAGAACAACTATAAGCAGTTAATATAATATTCCAGTGATTTTTAATGACCCGTATACTGGAGACAAACACAGTACTCCACCCACTGTGATTCAAGTATAGAAAGCTGTATACAATAAATAATGTTCTCTTCCCTTCAAAGTAGAAGTTGATAAAATGCACCAAAAGTTTAGAATTTTCAAAAGTTGTAATGATTAATAACTTAAAAAGATAAAGCAACTGAAAGAAATGCTTTAAAAATTTTATGTATTTTGTATCTTTTCCATGTACCTCAGTAATGTTTCTCAAGTTGGGGGTCTTTGTTCTGGTTTTCTCCCTATGAACACAGAGGAAGGTCCATGCCGTTCACTTGCCTCACAGAACTCAGGAGGTAAGGACAAAACAGCACCCAGTATTAGGGTCCTGACAAAGCCCTGGGAGATGCAACATGGAAGCTTGAGACTAGTTTCCAAACAATACTTTGGTTTGGGTCTGAGCACAGAACAGGCCCTCCAGGTGCCTGAAATCTGGATTTACAGTTTCCACTCTGAATGATGCGCCAACATAATTTCCCTGCTGCCAGGCAGCAAGAGCGGGGGCAGACTGAATTAACTGGTAAATGGTAAGATAGAAGCTGTGTTTTGAAACACTCCTCCGCTTTAATTCAGCATAGGATATTAGAGTGGAAACAATGTTGGTGTACTGAAAACTCAAAGACAGAAAACTACAGCCCTTAAAGTACTGCGAACCTTCAAGATTTTATCGAGTCTCGCATTATTTGGTGTTTTTTTTAAAAAAAGTAAATTCATTTAAAAGCCAAAGCAAGAAATAAATCATTCTTATTCTTTTGGAAAAAAAGCTTAAAAATGCGATCTCTGATGTCTCAAAACCAGAAGGCAAAGAAAATATACCGTTTGAAGTTCGTGGCATTTATAAAGACCTGAGTCATTATTTTTGAATGCTTGAAGTTGACAGTAATTTATTTAGTTCAGTATAAGTGTAAGAAATGGTAGAATAAATAGAAAACAATAGTTTCACTGTTATCACATATACTTTTAAAGTTACAATATGTGACAGACAGTCTTGCATTCTCTGTCTTTTCACATCAAGGAGTTTTTTCTCCCAGAAACAAATCAAAACTTTTAATCAAATTCCTGTCTGGAGAAGTAAGGGTGCAAAGATGTTTGTGTTTCACAATCTATATACCAAATAAAAGTACTGTGATCTCACCTACTGCTGCAATACCACCATGGCTTTGGAAAAGACTGAGTAAAGCTTCTGTCTCTTTTCAAATTGAGCTCTTTTCCCCAAGTTGTCCCTCTCTCACAGAGGAAGAGGGAACCTCCTTGTCCTCAGTGGACGCTACCCCATGGCACAGAATGAAAGTGTAGGGTATCTTCAGGACTTGTCCTTTTTCCCTAGCTCCTCTCGGAACAGATTGCCCTGCCCAGTACACTGCCAGACCACCAGTGATCCCACAGCATTTTGCTGGAGAGAGATAAGATCACCACAAGTGGTGGGTGAAAGAGAGAGAGGGAAGTGAGGAAGGGCTTGCTTTGAACTTCTCTCCACATTTTGGTAGAAAAACACAGAAATTATATACTCATTCTAACTCAATAGAGAAGATGTAGGGACAGTGTGTTGCGGGTTATCCAGAGTAAGGGGAGAGCAGGAAGTACAGAATAAAAGACTGAGAAGACAGCAGAGAGAACTAGCGCCATATCACCAAACCAACACATGCATTTGGGATTGCTTTACTGTCCATCTGTAAACAGTCTGTTTACTTGCATTGTCTCCAAACTTAGTCAAATTTCTGCAGCACTGGTGAGCCCTTCAATGGACTTCCCTGAAAAAACTAGAAGTATTGCCCCCTTTCCAAAAACTACCCACTTACTGATTACTTCAGTTCTTTATAGAGTCATTGCCAAGCTAGTGAATGTAATTTATGATACTAAAACATGGTTGCAAAACACCTGAAAGCTGCAGCAAGTAGAGACAAAAACATATGGTTTAAAAATAGTTCAAAGTCTACATAGGTAACCTCACAAATATTTTTAACCAGGATGGGATTATGCTCAAAAATGAGCCTGAAAAAGACCATGTCCATTCATTCAAGTGGGAGTAACAAGTGCAACTTCCTCGACTATATCCACATCCATACAAAAGTTAAAAATGGTGGCAATTTTTCTTACTGAACAATTCTTACTCTTTGTGCAAACAACTGAGTTTTAACAACATATAAATGACTGCAAAAAATACTTCTAATTCATTCTTTTAAATACTAGATTGCTTCTGTAATCCTGAAGAAAAGCCATTATGTTTTTGGAAAAACATATCCCCTTTTTCATGTACACAGAAACACATGATTTGGAAGTTGGGAGAATTCAGGGTTGTTGGTTTTTTTATAATTCAGAAAGTCAAAATATACAGGAACTGCAATGTTGAGCTCCCCCTCCCACCGCCATAAAATGCAACTTCACCAGCAGCTTCCAAAATCAGGTCATGAAGAGAATACTCTTGAGCCATACCTATAACCTGCCACGAGTGCATCTCAATTAGCATTTCAGCTCATGTCAGCCATACCTCCTCCAAAGTGAATCAACCAGTTGTGGCTGCTTACCATATTTTGGTTCACATTGCAGAGCAAACAAATTACAAAGGCTTGATTATTTTCAAATGAAATTAAACTGGAGGGTGCATTGCAGGAGCAAACCTAATGCACTTCAGCCACTAAGGGGCATTCAGATCACAGGAAAAGGGCTAGTCTGAAGTAAGTTCACCTGTAAAACTTTTTTATTTTTATGTGATTGGGTTATCAAGACAGTGTGTCTCTGCAAATTTACACTTATTGAGTTGTATCACCTATTAATGTGAAAATAAGCCTATGAACTACAGAGTCACTATTTAACTTGAACAATGTCCTCTAGGCTGATTCCCAGCTGGAAAGCTGCTCTAGTACTAAAATCAAACATTACTATCATGAGACAGAACAAGTACATTCTGTGTTTAATGAGCTGGGAAGGGAAGTTATGTTTGTACTTAACTTTATTCTATATAATAAATGGTTTTTAAGGGAAAAAAAAAACCATTCAAATCCTAACAAAAAGAAGCCATCTGAAATATTACTTTCTGAATATAAAAGTAGGGTTCCCATAAGTATATCTCATTGCAAATCAATCAGAGGCTAACGGGAAGGAGATGTAATGGGCACATGTTTTCTTTTGTAGCAGACATGGAGGTGAAAATAGAAATGTTTAAAGGGCAGCTATTCTGAGCAGTCAACTGTCTTGCCAACTTCACTAACTCACAAAGTATGAATTAGGGTGCTAAGAAAAATCACAGTCTGCCTTTTCTTTATAATATCTGTAAATATTTTTTGCTTTTCAAGCTTTTGAGTTTTTAGATACCATTTGTATAGCATTATAAGCTTTTATCTGTTTGCATGAGGCAAGACCCTTTATTCAGTCATTTATTATTTATTAAATTAAAGTGAGTATAACATAGTTAACCAATTTTAGAAGATGGAATTTTACAAAAGAGAAGTAAATAAAAAATTCAAGTACTGTCTGTGAGCCTTATTATGCAGTCACAAAGAGCAGTTGCATGCTGCAGCAGCCCAAAGCAGCCCAGGTGGAAATTTCTAAAATATGAGTTGGATGCATTGGCTCTTACAAAATCTTTCAACACCTACTCATTTAAATCTAAAATGAAATTATATTAGAACCTTATATGAGGTGTTCATTATCAGGGCATATTCTAAAAAAGGAACTGCCTCATGGGTATAAAAACCCAGAATACTGTCAACTGAACAAAATTTCACAACATTTGTATATCCATAAAAGTATATAATTCTTCTAACAATTATGTGTGTAATTTTAGTAAAAGTACACAAAAGTAAATATTCAGCAAATTATTACTTTGGTGGCTCACTCATAATTTGTAAATATCCATCCTAGATCTGCGTTTGACATCTTTATGCATAGTAGTAGGAACTCTAAAGGTTGAGTGCACAGCCATATCATTTTCATCATTTTGCAAAGAGCAGGCAGCAACGTTAAAAGCTCTAGCCAGCCAAAATTAAGTGTAATAACCCATCAGCGTTTTGTGTGAAATGACTTGATTACAGAAATTGGCACTTCATCTAACATATATTGCAAGATTGCAATATTCCCATGAATTAGAAAATCTCATCCTTCTTACACTCTGTTCCACAAACTCCAGGAAATCAAACATTTGCTCATTAGTACAGGAAAAACATTTTATTTAGTAAGTAGGCAATGTGAGTTGAGTAAAGGGGAGATCTCTGCAGGATATTCCAGCCATAAGTTTCACATCTAGCCAGTAGCACCCCAGGATTGCAACTATAGCCTGAGTTGATAAGGATTGGTCTTATAACAGAGAAAGAATCAAGAGATTAACAAAAAAAAACTGAAAGAAAAAAAAAAAAAAACAAAACTGAAACCTTTGAAATGAGCTTGTATGTATGAATGAGCTTGTAAGAGATTGATCACAAGGACAGTGCAAAGAGTGACTCTCCTGAGGAAAAAGTATGGTCTAGAGACAATGTCTTTGTCCCAAACCCTTTTTCATCCCTTTCTTCACCCTTTTAGATTGCCCTTAGGAATTAAATTTGGTTTGTTTTGTTCGGTAGTCAGTATATTTTTATGTCCCAAAAATTTGTATCCTTCAAGTTTTTCACAATTCCAGTGAGCAGTCTGCATCAATGCATAGATATTTAAAGTGACAAGCGCCTATAGAATTAGAAGAGTGTAAGTAGTAATATATTGTTCATCTTTTAATAAGAAGTAGAGTTTTGTCTAAGAGAATTCTGCTTTTTACCAAGTTCGTAACAAAGAGATACTACTACTACAGCATTACTGTCTTCATTATCAGAGAATTAAGCTGATATTCAAAAACCTTTAATCCTTGCATCCAAAGTCTCCATTCTCAGAACACGGTACTAAACATTACATATGTGGGAGTACATATCCCTGAACTGGGCTCCATGAGAAGAGGCTAAGGAGTTGAGTGATCAGCATTCAGCATGTGGCTGCTTCACAGTCTGCCAGTGAACTCATAACACCCTGAGCAACACCCCCTGTCATCAGTGGGAAGCAGAGATTGCTCTCCCCCAAATACAAAATGCTAGAGGAATACATACCTGGGGTGGGGCAGCAGCTGTTAGAGGGTATAACATGCCTGGGTCCCAAGTCTGTCTTCAAAACAGTATATAAAGTAAGGTGTTTCAATGGAGATGCAATACAAAGTCAAAATTGTGCCTAATTCAATTCTAACACAAGTAACATCTATGGTACTCGAAACAATAAAGCTAGTGTAGCTAAATCTGAAATCCCCATTTCCAGCCCCACTTTTCACTTCTGAAGAGGTGACCTAAATTTAACTCTGGAGTAAGAATTTCTTTAAAGTACAGATAGCTCCCAAAAGGAAAAAAGGCTCCCTGAAAATTGGGAGTCTGGAAATTCTGCATGCCCATCCTAAGTACTAACACACTATCTTTTTAACTTATAATATTAGACTCACAAATATGAGACATTACTGCTTCCTACTGTCTCATCAAGCCATCAAAATCATATTTTTATCGTGCTTCAAATGTAGTTTGGAAAACAGACTTAGAATTTGAAAAACAACAGTTTGGAAGAGATATTAAAAATTATGAGATCTTGTCACCATTCTAAAGCTAAAGCAGCACTGTGACACGTCAGTACTAACAGAAAAAACATTTTTAGGAAGACACTGAGATATTACTTTAGTTCAGCTACTTTAGAGCTACCAAAGTGTCAAAACTCATGGAATTTCAGAAGTGTTTCTTAAATTCTTCAGAATACATCATGTACACCTAAAAGGGAGAGGATTTATTTGAGAAAATATGAAAAAGAAATTTTTTTTGTGGCCTTGGATATCAACCTATGCTCAGTATAACAGAAGTTTGCGTTCTTAAGAAGGCAATACAGGATATTTTTGGCAACATCTTAAAGAGATAAAAAGTTCTGGAAAACATATTGAGTTACTGTTCAATGGTCAGGCAGTTATTGAAAGAAGTTGACCAGAGTTAAAAGATTCTAAAACTTTTCTGATAAGTGTATTTCTTGTAAAAATTGAACTCAATTTAAAGTCACTTAAAATTACTGCTTAAGAGCGCCAGGATATTCCAAGTACTTTCTTTTACGAAGTCTGATGAAGCAGCTTCTATTGTTCTACTGTTTGAATTAGCAAGAAAATAAACCACCCAACCCAGAGACAATTTATGCAAATATTCTGCGTGTCTGTTTGAGCTGATTATTTTCTTACACTTTTGACTATATATAGCTTTTGTATTAGATTTCTAACTCCTACTCAAGCATTTTACACGTGCTTCCAATATGACCTTTCATTTTTCTAACTTCAGCTTCTTTTAAAACTTCAGGTGTCTGTATGGAATTTGCTGCCAGTATAAGCTGCAAGTAATTTCTTAGTGTTTTTTAAAAACTAATTTTGAAAATAATAATTGAATAAAAATGTTCCGAGTTCAGCATGTTTGATACCCTAGCAATAGAGTTAATGAACTTCAGAGAGCTGTGTCAGTCCTCTTTTGGCACATGCTGCCAGACCAGGTGAATTCTGCTAGTTCCTACCCAGGAGCAGTTAGCTTGAGACAGGTTTTGTGTACATTTAAAAATGCTGTTTGTTGACAAATCTGAAAAAGAAACTATATTTGTTGTCATGTGTCTTGGGCAAGTGTTGTTAAGACGCGTATAAGCTAGAGAGTTTGGTAAATCGTGTTCAGCTTAAGAGAATAGTTACTGTGTGCGAATAATGAAGTAATACTACCACAGGAATATGAACATTACCTTTGAGCAGAGTAAAGAAGTAATTACTGACTTTGAAAATGGCAAGGCAGACTGGTCCATCAGAAGATGTGTTCTGTCTGCTATTTTAGCATTTTATAGAGCAGTGATGGGTGATGCAGAATTACAGCTGACCCTATAGCAAATACTAAAATTACTAGAAAAATCAGTTTAAACTATCTATTAAAGTAGTAACTTAAAATATAGATCTTACAAGTTACTAAATAATATTAAAACCCAGGATAAAAGTATTCACATACACCTCATCCATTACAAAGATTACAGCCTATTAGAAGTATTGCTATGAACCATTTATACTCCATCAAAAACACCAACAAAAAACCCCTATGTTTTCTAGATATAAGTGTTGGCAGGAGAGCACTCAAATTGAATTCTGATTAGAAAGAAACATACACAGAGGCCAGAGCACTTTCATGCAATGTTGGAGGCTCAAGACTATTCTGCTACTCTGAGCTGGAAAAAGCAAATGGATCTGCATTTCATAATGTACACATGTGCTCCTAGCCGTAGGTGATGAAAATTATCTAGTTGTATATTCAAAGCTGTATGCTTTCCACAAAGAGTTGCACAGCAACAAATGTCCCACTCTAAACACAGTGTTTAAAATCCCATCCTGGCACATGGGAGACCTACATCTAGAGTCCTATTAGAAAGCATACAGAGCCTTCCTACCCTTACAGCCCTTTCTTTTAACAACAGGCTCTCTCTGTTATTTTAATTTCCATATTTAATGAGCTTAATTTCATTAAAAAAAACTTCTCTAATAGAGAAGAAAACTAATAAAACATCTAAAGGACAGCCTTAGATGTTTAGAATCATAGACTCATACAATTATTTAGGTTGGAAAAGACCTTTAAGATCATCAAGTCCAACCATTAACCTAGCACTGCTAAGTCCACCACTAAACCATGCCCCTAAGCACCATGACTACACATCTTTTAAATATTCCCAGGGATAGTGATTCTACCAGCCCTCTGGACAGCCTGTTCCAATACTTGACAACCCTTCCAACAACAATTTTTTTCCTAATATTTAATCTAAATCTCCCCTGGTGCCACTTGAGGTTGTTTCCTTTTATCCTACCACATGTTATTTGTGAGAAGAGACCAACACCCACCTCACTGCAACCTCCTTTCAGGCAGTTGTAGATAGCACTAAGGTCCCCCCTCAGCCTCCTTTTCTCCAGATTACACAACCCCAGTTCCCTCAGCTGCTCCTCATAAGACTTGAGCTCTTGTCCTAGTTCCACTTAGGTTAGAGTTAACTTTCACCTGAGCTGGGAGAGGAACAGGAGCTGGTGGCCCCTGTGGCTGGGGACACAGCTGGGATAGTTTAGTAATTAACCAACAGCTGGGGTAAGTTTACTCAAATTGGCCAAAGGGCTGTTCCACACCATGTGATGTCATGCTCAGTATATCAGTGAGGGGTGTGCTGAGGGAAGCCTCCTGCTACTTGGGAAACTGGGCATTAGTACTTGCTGTGAGCTGTTGTACTGCATTTGTTTTTCGTGTCTGTTTTGTTTTCTTCTGTTATTTCTTTTAACTTTATTTTTTGTTTCATCTCAACCCATAAGCTTTGCTGCCTTTTCTTTACCAATTCTCCTCCCTGTTCCACTGGAGCATGGGGGGAGTGACCAAGAGACTCTGTAGCTTGGTCCTGATCAGGGCTAAACTATGACACCTCCAGACCCTTCACCAGCTTCACTGCTCTTCTTTGGCTGTGCTCCAGCACTTCAATGTCTTTCTTGTTCTGAGGGGCCCAAAACGGAACACAGTGTTGAACATGTGGCCTCACCAGTGCCAAAGAGAGGAGGACAATCACTTCCCTAGTCCTGCTGGCCCCACTATTCCTAATATAAGCTACTGGCCCTCTTGGCCACCTAGGCACACTGTTGGCTCTTATTGAGCCAGCTGTTGACCAACACCCCCAGATCCTTTTCCATGGGGCAGCTTTCCAGCCACCCTTCCCCAAGTCTGCAGCATTGCACGGGGTTAATTTGATCCTCTCTAAATTTTGTGTTTGCTGATAAATTCTATTCCCAAATGTAAACTGTAGCAGACATGTTTTAAAATGGTCAGATTCAGGAAAGGATAATACCAGTCTTTGTAAGAAATTAAAAGCCAAGAAAACAATGGCTCCTTGTTGGACCCTGCATGTCTTTTGGAAGCCTGACACATGTTCATGTACATTACCAGTATGACTTTGAAGAGGCATGCATGAGAGTACTGTCATCTTTAAATATTTCAAAGCATATATGTCAGATGACAGGATTTCTCAAATGCTATTCCATAATTAGCAATTCTCCTCCACTACCAGTGGCCCGGAGGCCATAGAACTTGTTTTTCAAGGCACAGAATAGTGTTCTGGGCAGTGGCATGGTGTTAAAGAAGGGATAAGTCAGAAATCTAATTTTTTCCTTCAGTTTAGAAAATTATAAATAGAAAAGAAAAAAGTTTAACCTAAAGTAATAGCCACTAAAATGCAATTTAAAGTCAGATTACAATAACATGGGAAAAGAAAGGTAATTCTATTGGCAAATCACAGTTTTAAATTGCCTACAGCAGCTGCTACCACTTTGCAATACTTTAATTTTTCATTAAATGAGGACTGGAGGAATTATGCATGGATTTTAAAAATACCTAAGTTCAACATGTCATCAAACCTTGTAAAAACAATTTAAATTTTAACTCTTCTGGTTTAGCATTGTTTACTCCTCTGATCTAGTATCATTTATCCTTGTCTTAGATATGAAAACATATGTTATTCTGAAAAGAGCTACCTATTTGTAGGTGTGGCTATTATTCTAGGAAGGAGTTCTGGTGATAGGGCTGCTCCACAAAACACGGTCACTGTCTGCCTCACCTCTTGCCCCTCCAGCTAGTCACAAGTCCTCCCTGTTGCTGTGTTGATCTGCCTTCCTTGTTCTTTCTTCCTGAGAGGAGGAGACTTTCTCAAAAGTGTAATCACTAGGCACATCCTAACAGCTGAAGGAAGCTAGCTAGCATTTCATTTCAGAGGACTTTCCCTACACCTCCTCAGAAGTGTGTCACTGTTATACAAGGAACTTTCCCAGTAAAATGAAAGTCCCTCTGACACATTCCTTTCTTCTGTATTCCTAAGTAGTATGCTGATGCCTTCATTTTGTCTTCCATTTATTGGTAGAGTAATGTTAGGGGCAGCAAGCTTGGCATCAACAGACTCAGAAATAACAGCTGGGATGCTGTTTTTCACTGCCTAGCTTACTGATTTTTTTATGAGCTCTAGCACAAGCCCGTCCAGAGCAGATATTTGAAATTTGCACAAGCTAAGGTCAGGATTACATGCATTCCCTTGGTCACACGTATGCTTGTGCCTCTTTGGAACATCACATTTTACCTATGTGAAAAAACGGAGACTTATGGCTGTGACCACAAGACACAGCACCTTTACAGAGGGACCACTCCATCCTTACAGGATGTGTCCTGCTGTGGGTCTGGCAGTAATCACTTCCTCTTCCTGGTGTTTCCATGCCCCACTACTGTAGCAAAACACCCACACCAAAGATTTCCAAAAGGTAATGAATCTTCAGAAAGGTTTCCAGTGTCAGTTCTTATTTACACAGTTTTGGCAGGAAAAAAAAAAAAAATGTTTCAGGCCAAACTAGTTTTTAATTGTTTTCTTGGACAAAAAAAAAAACCCTATTCAGTCAGTTATTTCTTCAATCTCATTTGTTAAGCACCATCTACCTTCTGCTGCACATTATGTGGGAGCTGCATAAATGATTCTGTTTCATATTAAGTGTGTTGCATTCAACAGGACTTTTGATCATATGAAGCAACATAATGCAAGTACATTTGTGAGATAAATATTTAAGAGTCTTTTCCTATTGTTTCTGCCCCTTTAATATGATTTTAATTTGTGTAATTTTATGAAAACAAATAGGGAAAAATAAAGTTCATCAAGTGTCTTTGTGCAGACATGTACATTAGGCAAAAACAGAGTCAGACCTTTCAGATGTCCAGCTGCTTCAAAAGAGCTACTCAACAGATACTAGGCAATTATGGGGTAATTTCCTAGTTGCTCATAGCTAAACATTAAATTAAAACCTAGAAGCTTTAAAAAAAACCTAAAAAAACTGACATAGGTTATTACTGTATTCCATCTCATGCTTTTTTAAGAGCTTCCTCTAATGACTTTTTAATGTGCAAGGATGGCACAAAGGCAGTGATGAAGTTATTGCAAAGGAACTGTCATGTGGGAGGCAGATGTGGTATCTTTGGCACAGCTGTATCAAGAAGATGTATATTTCCCTTAGTGCCCTGGAGACATACTGCCGCAAACAGTCTTGGTGCCTCTCTGTATCTCTGCCTGAGTACTTCAGCTGTTTATGTGCATTCTTCAAAACTGCTTGATGAAATGAAAATTCTTATTTCATAGGCATATTTTGGGGTAAGCAAATCTTTTCCTGATACAGGGCTGCAAAAATTTGTATGGTCAACATGACACTCCTTTCTAGCCTTTTTTTTTTCCCACATGCATGTTAAAATACAAAATTGACATAAAGCTCAGAACACTCCTCAGATGTGAATGTAGCAGCCTTTTAAATTTTCTTACAGACCGAAAGATAGACATGTGGCCTATTTCTTGTAAAATGACTTAGTTTTATGGAAATCATCTACTCAAATCAGAAGATTTGTGGCTGGATTTTCAAAATTGTCAGGAGGCAGTGTCACAGAAATATTCACACCCTGTCTCGTGTGACCACTTAAACTGGTAGGTGTATACAACCTTGTTTTTTGCTATGTCCATCTAAGCATTTCAAGTAACTGTTTAAATACTATTAGAGGTATGACCTTTAAATATTACTCAGGTTGAAAATTAAGGCCTCATTTACATAGGTAAACCCTAAAGCAAGCTACCCCAAAATTGAGACATTTTGGACAAAATGTACTTTGTTTTAAATCCAAGTCCTTCATTGTTCATCTGTCCAGCAACAAAATTAGCTACAATCCAGATGCAAGGAAACATAAATCTCAGTTCCTGCTGAGTTTATAAGATTGTTCCCATTTTCCCTTAACTTCATTACCTAAAAGTCTAATATGACAAAATTTAGACTCACTTCTATCTCTGACAAAGCCTTTTTATCACTATGTCTACAATGATACATATACATTCAGTTTATAAAATTTGCACTTTGAAAAATAATAAGTTAAGATATAATGCTCATAACAGTCTTGTTAACATGCAAACGTATCTGAAGTTCCACAACATTGGAAATTTATGGTATTAACAGAATGTACTACTTACATACAAATGCTATTTCTGAAAACTGGTGGGTTGTTATTTGCACAGTATCTCTACATCTTTTAAACTCCAGGGAAAGGAGGTATGCAGCTTGCTCACAGATGCTCCTTCCTGTGAGAATCGTACAGATAATGGACAACTGCAGCTACAGGCAAAACTTCCTTGAGTAATGTGGTATAAGTGGGAGATGTCAGGCTACATTTCCGTAGACACGCTAATTATCACCAGCTAATGTTCTGCTCCTTGAAGATAATCATTGGTGTGTTTCCCTACTTAATGACTCTAAATTATTTAAAGTAATCTCGATTTAATAATATCTCTTGATAACTAAATTTTAATTTATTCACAGCTAAATTATTATTTGAGACACATTGATAATGACTAATTTTTAATAACTTGACTTTATTGACAGAAATATCCATGTTTCAGATTTTACCCATGAAAGCATTTATTATTTTTTTCAGAGAACATTCCCACCATATTCTTGTTTGTCTAAAATGAGGAGGGAGGAACTGTCAGTAGTGCTTTAATTGTGATATTGATATACTACACATGCCTTAACTAAAGCAAACAATGATACAACATGTCAACACAGCCTCCCGTATCTGTGGCTAGGGCATCACTTCTTCTTGTTAATAATATCTTCAACACATGCAGAAAATTTTATTTAAATGTAAATTTATGTCATTTTTCAGTTTCAGCTTGGGGAAAAGTGTCATAGACCTTTTTATTTGTAGCTCTGCTGTTCAGGAAAGAAATGTCTTGACACTGGTAAACTTGAAAAGTAAGTGTAACTGCAAATTTCTGTAATGAAGATGTTTAACTTACGTTTACATACTGGAATGCTTCTCAAGCACACTGCAATGTTATTTTCCCTGTAAAATGACAGAAGCCATTTGAGAATGAATGGCATAATTAAATACACCTCCTCTTCACCTGTAATTTAAACAAAATTTTAAAAAACTGAAAAAGTCATCCCAAGAGATGATACCTGAAGTGTAAGGTGACTGTTCTGTGGAACCAGTAGAGGACTAGTTGTTACATATAAGAAAGAAAGGTCAGCCAGAGAAAAGACATTAGATACAAGTTTAAAATATTTAATCTTAGAACAGGTTCTTACGCAAACTCTAAATGGAATCTGAGAACACATTTGTTGCTAACTTGCCTCTTGCGTATCATTTTACTGTTTAGCAACAACTAGTGGAGTTGCCAAAAAAAACCCCCAAAACTACAATTATTTTAACAAAACAATATATTTATTATGAAATTTCATAATAAAGAAAAAAATGTCTGAAATACAAAGTATTCCTATGTAGGCAGAATGTCCAGGATTGAAAGAAGAATTTATCCTTACAGTTTGCTAGCAACCAAGGTCACTACTCAACATATCCTAGAGTCCTTTCTCAATATAAATAGATAATAGTAGAACACAGGCTATTTTCCTCCAGCAGTTGGCCACATAAATACTTGCTAATACAGAGATAACACAATGATGCAGTTTGAAAATTACTCTCAGAAATAGAGCGCTTTGTATCTTCTGTCAAAACAGGGCAAGAAAATCAAAGTTACATGTATTCTTATGGAGAAAATGTAGAAGGAGTGGATGTGCAATGTTCAGTATATGCTGCTGGCACTGTTTAATTGCAGGAGAAAGTTTTGTAGTCTGGCCATCAAGAATGTCTTTGAATGAACTACTTCCATTAATCAGTTGTAAGAATTGGTATGTGAATTACTATGGAAACTTAATATGCTGCTTCTCTATTTTTAGTATTTTCAAAACAAAACTTTAAGAATATCTATCCTCTTCTGTTTTATACAGCAAATTAAAGGAATTTTCTTTTTTAATATTTTATTTGGCATCAAAATTTTAAGGCAACCATGACAACAGTGTCAGTAGCAATACTCAACTGAGTGACAATAAGGACAATATGTAAGTGGTGGAATGTGAGTTTTTAAGGGAGCAGCATGTTCTGAGGCGGTATAACTTTGATGAGCACTCTCTGACTTAAGCCTTCTTTGATTTATCATGAAGGTCCTTATTCCCAGAGGTGCTCCATGTAATTGAGCTTTTACCAAAGTGAGATGAGTCAGTGATACAGCAGCTATTCAAATCCATTAGGTAAGAAAGAACACACCACTATAAGCCAGAGTTTGTAACTCACACTCTTGATATAAGCCATTATGGACTGAAGGATTTGATGCAGTAATAGTTGTAATATTTGAGCAAATTCAGACAGGTAAGCAATTTTATTAAAATATACTGTGCTCCATGAGAAATGCACTGTCCAACTCTCAGAAGAATAGACATTTAAAAGAGGTTCCTATTAATGCTTGCATAGATTCAAGCTGGAAGAGACATGACAAAGACTCTTTTGTGGCTTTTATCATTTTTACTTTTGACTACTCTGAAATTCAAGTTTTCAGTATCACCACCAGATAATGAATCAAACCAACACAATTCTATTAAGTTTCAAAGAAATTTCTAATTTTGTTTCAAATGAGGCATAGGATGAATATGTCCAGCTTAATTTTCTTCAAACTCATTCAGACGTCTCTAAATGAGTGGCAAGACATCAGCTAAGTCTGATGGTTCATTTATGTGGAAATAACTTGTGTAGAACATGATTCTTCTACATTTAGGGAATACTTGAGCAAAAAAAACCATTTTTTTGTCACCAAGCTAGTCCAAGCTCTGCAAATAGAGGAACAGTAGTTTCATGTTACCAAGATAATAGAACTGGATAGTCTGACATAAAAGATGACAATATTATACAGAACAGAACTAAGCTGCCTTCATGCCATCCTCTGATAGTCCTTGTTGTCAGTCTCTCATACACATAGCCATCCCTGTTGAGCACAATCTCTTTGGCTTTTGAACAAGAGGAGCGTCCTTCTCCTCTGCACAGACAAAAATGTGGAACGCACATGCACTCACACAGACTGACACCAGATGCAACTTTCAGTTCACCAAGAACACTGCTAACTAGCAGGTCAGTTAAGAAATTAATGTATATATGTCCAATTTCTGGTCTACAACAAAACCAAATAAAAATAAAAGCACACCAAAGAATTGTATTGCAGTTACTAGCCATGCTAATCGAGGCACTTGCTGAACACAATACCCTATATTCCCTAGAAATATTCCTATGACAAAGGGAATTTCCCTACTTTTCATAAGGGAGGCTCAAAGCTTTAGAATATAAGAGTGATATTTCTGGATCAGGGAAAGATTATGGTCATGCTTTTTTTAATATTTTCTCATCATGCTTTACCAGCTTATGTTCGATTGCAAGGTTACATGACTTTTTGTATGTTCATAGCATGGACAGAGACTAAAATAATGAATGCTGAGCCATCACTCTATTCCTGCTGCCTCTTGTATTTTATGAAAATAGAAAAATTGCCGGAAGCAAGGTACTCACATTCAGAGAGATAAATCACAGAATTTCATCTGCAGTTTGTATACAGGGTACTGTACAGAGAGTTGATATTTTGCTCACATTTTAAATAATTTTCTGAAATGATTTCCAACATATTTTACGCCGTCCTGCCATTGAATGCAGGCCATTCCTTCAGAGAAAGTCTCTGGAGTTTAGATTACAGTTCCTTCATAAAATTAAAAAAAAAAAAAAGGAAAAAAAAAGATTTAAAACCCCAAACAACTGTTACTGTAGTCAAAAGAGTTTCTCCAGCTTTGATTTGACCATTCTTCAGCTCTTTCTTTCAACTAAAATTACATTATTGCTGGACTGTTTTGAAGACCTGCTCTTCTTTCTTCTACTTTCACCTGATACAAGCACCAAGGCCAGTAAGCAAGAGCAGTCAGAGCAGTTTTCTGCTTTCTCAGTGCAGCAGTGATTTTCTGTGGGAGCATGCAGTTATGCAGGAGAAAGGGAGAAACGACCCCAGAAAAGAAGGAGGAGGATAAAAGGGAGTAAGCTACATCAAAATGGCATCACAAAATATCAACTCTAAGAGAGAATTTACAGAAGAAAATGAAATGGGGGTGATGTTATCCAGGCTTATTTATACATGACAAAGTCTATAAATATGCAGTTCAAATCTTGTTACAAAACATGAATTTCCCATGTTAATCCAATAAAAAAAAAAATAGTTAGGGGCCAAATCCAC
The DNA here is from genome assembly GCA_009806455.1 of Tetrax tetrax. Taxonomy (NCBI): domain Eukaryota; kingdom Metazoa; phylum Chordata; class Aves; order Otidiformes; family Otididae; genus Tetrax; species Tetrax tetrax. Next base: position 256,929 of record WHYT01017328.1, read on the forward strand.
CAAAGGAGATAGACATAGGTTTTACTTCTGTAGTGAACTCCAGTAAAGTACAACTTTTTTTTTTTTTTTTTTTTTTTTTTTTTTTTTCTCTTTAATGCTACTCAGCTAAGTCTGGTAATTACTTTCTCACATCTAGTTCAAAGTACAGGTCAAGACGCTGACTTTTTTAGTTGAACAAGGATGTCTGAGAAGGCCAGGCAAGTTAGTACACTAGAAAAGAAAAATCTCTTTTTCTTCTAAATCAACTAATTTTGCTGAAGGTAGCAGGGAGGGAAGGAGGGGTGGAGTTTCAGGACAGGTGGCAGATAGAGAAAGTATGACAATAGGACAGTTGGACATCTTACACATTTTAAAAACCAGAAACACTGGATTACAGATAAACCCTTATTCAGTTAGAATAAATTTACAGCTAATTGGATAAGCACATCCAAGTACTTCAAAGTGTTTGTGAATAATTATTCTTAGCTCTTCTCTCAGTCAGAGGATTTTTAATGTATAAGAACATTAAGTCCATTTTTCTGGTAAGACATACCATGTTTTCTTTGGACCATGTATCCATGTTAATTCACAACTTGATACATTTGCTTTTAGTTTTTAACACTTAATTGATATTTTGTCTATATTATTTTCAACTCAATTGAATCCAATGTGAGCTGTCTCTAGCTTTGGTCTTTCTATCATTTCTTATGTTTGCTCTTTCAGCTTCATAGAATCTCACCTTCTCTTTCTAATGAAAGGGCAGCTCCTATAAGGACATAGCACTGTCCTTTGTTTTGCTTTGTTTTTTCCTTTGTAAGAACTGTACAAAATATATATTTGCATTGAAATAAAAAGTTTTAACTAATTATTGCTGATTTAACCAATGAAAGTACTTTCTTGTAGGTAATACACAAATAAGTAAGAAATAATATCAACTCCTTAAAGTATGACAAAAGGACATGACATCTTGAGATAGCATCACCGTGTTATGTTGTTGTCTGGATGGAAGGACAAACTTTGGCTGGGATAAAGTGAGGTGAAGTGGAGAAAGAAAGGGGATACCTTCTTTCTTCTAGATGTATCACCATATTCCACCTCATCTTTAAGATCTACTTGCCTTCAGGTGCAAATAAGGGAAAATTTCATCATGTGCTCTCTGAAGGATTTTTCGTTTATCAGGAGCACCATCTAAACTCTGAGTGAGAACTACTCTTCTGAATAAGATAAGCAGACATTATGTCACACTGCAGTTCAAGAGGGAATGACGAAAATATATCAAGAACTGGACATTCAAAGTACGTGTTTTTGATAACATCCCATGGTATCTCCTGGAACTGAGCATTGATGTTTCTTGAGATTCTTGGTACTTCATATTTGCCAGGTAATGTAATTTGATGTATAATATATAAAATAGTCCAAGGTGGAATAAGTTTATCTAGAATTCTTCCTGAACATACACTGTTAAGTGATATGTGTTAGCATTTATACAGTCTTACACCTGACAGTTTAAGTCTTGATTAAGTGCTGGAGTAAAGACTGATGGAACAACATTCTTTATGAGTATTCTCTTTCCTTCAAATGAAAATATTTGGCATTTAATAAACTTCTATTTATTTGGAGAAATCTAGAAGCAGAAAAAATAGGTATGATATAGGCATATAATACATATGCATACATATACAAAACTTGGATGAAATATTCTTGATTGGATATGAGGTTTTGGACGTGGGAAAGTTTATAAGCTTGATGAGTTCTGCAAAGTTGCAACTCTAAACTGCAGAGGAACCAAGAATTATTTTAGCTACAGGAAATACTTGACATTCATTATTTTTGGCAGATCCCTCAGTTCTTGTCCTTTTCAGAGAGCTCAGAAGAATTTGTATTCATAATGATAGTCTGAATGACCTTACATGTAAAAATAAAATCATAGAAGAACAAGAAAGCAAATATCGTGCTTTCTATGCACAAGACTTCTGCAATATAGAAGGAAAAAAATGTCTGCATGATGTAAGAAATGTCTCTCTGATAAGATGAGTCACAAAAAAAAAGCTTTTTTTTTTCTTTTTTTTTGGTAGCCATTCAGTAGTATATAGGCATAGAGTCAGTTACTTTAGTTATTTTTTTTTAAATTCAGTAATAATTAAAAGGTGCGGGTCATTAGGACTACCTCTTTAAAAATTTGATACTTTTTATTTTAAGGGGTAAGTGAATTTTAATAACAAAATAGTAAATATTTTTCTAATGCAATTCCAAAAAAAAAGTCTGCTAATGCAGAATATTTCTACAGTTAGGTTTGTACTCATTTATCTCAAAAAATACCTCTATTTTTTAAAAAATTCTCTGAGTCCTACCTGTCCTAATTTATGAATTTCACATATTAGGAAGTGCATGAATTACAGACATTTATTTTAAAATTCTGTTTTAAATACTATTTTCAGCCCTCTAACTAGTTTAGTAAATGAGTGAATGTATTCCCCTTTAGGGACTGAGACTTAATAGCAGGCTTCAAATGCAAAAAATAAAGAGGGCTCAAAACCCCAGATTTCGGTGAGAGAAAACTACTCACATAAGAATTATTGTATATGTTGGAGCACTAATTGAACTGAGGCTGATTGTTCCGCTTTACTCAGTCATTTAAAAAAAAAAAAACCCAAGGAAAAATATGTGTGTATCCTTTTCTTTTACTTGTGCTTCTTGTCCATTTCAAATACTATCTCATTAAAGCAGGAGCTGCTTACCTCTCTGCATTGGCATGACCTTGGCTGTGAAACATTATCAAGACATTATCATGTCCTGATTAACTAATATTATATGCAGTCTCCAAACTGCTGTAGCAACACTTACTTTGATGAAAGTATTATCACTTGTAGCGGCTACAAATCAAACTTGGATCATGACTCAATGACTTCTTTTATAAGCAAAACACTGCACAGCTAATATCTTTTCCATTTTTTGTCAAAGTGTAAATTATTCCTTCACCAGGAAGGCTACCTGCTAAACTAGGCAATGTGCTGTTCAGAAAATATACTGTTCAAAGGTGTGCTTTTTCTGGATAAGCAGGAAAAGTTTGCAGGTTTGCATGTCAAGAGCTTTATCTCAAAACAGGGTTTGGATGATCAAGGGTGGTTCCTGCTGAATCAGAGAAAATTTGTAAGGAACCATATTGGTTATTGATTTAAGCCCCCCAGAGTCACAAGGAATGGGTAGAAATTGAGTAAAGATAACCCTTTTAAATCACTGCCATTAAACACAATCACCTCAGAAGCTCCTGCATGCCACGGGCAGAAACCAAAGGTATCAGCATTGTCTTAGGGAATTTGCTGGATGTGAATGTCACATTAACAGTTGAGGGTTTTTTTTTTTTATTATTTTCCATTTAACCACTAATGCAACAGCAGTAACATTCTCTGAGGACTTCCAAAGGCAATACAGAATCCAACACATTGATAGTGAAAGCTCAAAGGGAACTTATATTTTGAAGAAGTATGTAGAAAATGAAACTATTTAAAATGCCTTGCTAAAAGCTGAATTATCCATTATCAGGCATCTTTTCTGTTCTGGAACAGAAAGGATTCTCCTATTCTCCATTTAATCTCTGAAGCTATCAAAGCATGTCTCGGTAGACAGAATCCCTTTACAGTGAGTTAAGGACTTGTTATCTTTTCAGCCTTGTTTCCCAGTTGCACAGTCTACCTGCCTGTCCTTCAGTATCACATAATAAATTTTTGATCCAGTGGCTGCTTTTAAGCCAAATTGAAACTAAACTATTTCTACCGTTTTGTTAACAACTGGTAGAGTGGAGAATAGGGTTCCAAATTAGGGACAGGTTACTGCATTAGTTCACCTCTGTGAGACATCACAAAACCAGCTTAGGAAAGGACAGATATATGAAACAACAGACATAGGAGGGTAGATTTAGACTAGACATAAGGAAGATATTTTTTACAGTAAGGGGGGTAGTGGAACATTGGAAGGGGTTGCCCAGAGAGGTGATTTATACCCCATCCCTGGAAACATTCAAGACCAGGTTGGATGAGACTCTGAGGAACCTGATCTGGTTGGAGATGTCCCTGCTTCTTGCAAATGGGTTGGATTGAATGACCTTTAAAGGTCCCTTCCAACCCAAACTCTTCCATGATTCTGTGTAAATACATTAAAAGATATATCCTAAATTCCTGAACACTTAAGGCATAAATGGAATATTTCTCTTCATTCTCCCCCCCCAAAAAAAAGCCATACTTCAAGATCATTATGAAAAACTTTTTTTTTTTTCCTGGGGGGCTGTTTTATCAATATTCAACTGCTCATTGATGCTCACGGAGGATATTTATAGGGAAAGTTTCCTACCAGATCTAATCCATCATTACTGAGAAAATTTGTATTTCCAGAGCTGTGGAGAGCCTTAAACAAAGTAAACTTACTGGAAAGATGTCCCAAAGATTATGTACAATAAGGTCAGTGGCCTTATTCACTTGGAACAGCCAAGTATGCTTTTGCTTTAGATAATAGAGTAACATCATCTTTCTATGATTACAGTTACGAGGTACATTTTGGCATTTTAACAGAGAAAGTCTTGATTTAAACTGGATCTTCTAAACTAAAATATAAGAGTATTGATAAATATGTTTGTATTCTTATATCACTTTTTTTTCAGATTAAAATATCTCTATATTGGTGCTGCAGTTAGCACACAGTTATTACACTTTGAACTGCTAGAGGTATTGTACTGAATGGTCTCACATCCAGAAATGCCATAAAATTTTGGACACAGGTTCTAGCTTTGGAGATGATAAAAATATTCATTTACTGTAAGGTTATCAGAAAGCAGCTTTCTTTTTTTTTAAAAAAAATTCAACCATTTATACTATAAATAACATCATTTGATTACAAAGTCACCTTTATTGTTATTTGAGAATTCACAGATACTTAGCCCAATCACCAGGCACTCTAGATGAAGAATGAAAGTCACAGGAGTCAACCACCTAGGTTACATGAGATGCTGCAACCACTCACAAAGAGACTTCAAATCTTCATTACTGTCCTCTCTCCTTAGGGTATTCCCTCTGACTTTGCAGAATCACAGTTCTGTGGTCTGCAAAAGCTCCGCCAAATGGGATTTCCAGCTTGGGAGGGATCTGCAGCAGAGACAGATTCTGCAGAAGAGAACACGAGGCACTTTTTCCTATCCACTCCTCTCACCCAATAATATCCCCAGTTGCTGGACATTTGCCACCACCCCAACCGAGAGCCCATCACAGCAGGTATGTGACTGTCTGAATGGCTCCTTTGAGAGTGTCCAGTACCATTTCTGCCTAAGATGTAACTGTATGTTGACCTGTGCCTCCGCCAGATCTGGGAAGGGCTTTTCATGGTTTTTTGTTTCCTGAGGAGCCCAGGATCAGATGATTTCTTGTAGCTTTGGAAAGCAGGTGCTGATTTCCCGTTTTTTTTTTCCAGTGCTCCCCATGGATTGCAAGCATCTTGCTCAAACCTCTTCAGCATCTGGCTCTCATAATCTCATGCTCAATTCATGCATCTTCAAAGTTCTCAGTAGTGCTGGGTATCTACAGAATACTCTTGAAATATTAGCAGAGGTGTGAGACGGATTGAGGTCTAGTTTGCTTGGTTGTTGTTGCTGAGGTTTTTTGTTGTTGTTTTCCAGGCAGCAAGTTCTGATAAAGAGCAGTAAAAGAAGTAGATTTCATACTACTCAGAAGTAAAACTGTAATCACTTTCCATTATAAAGACCCAGTTTCATTTCCTATATTTTCAAAAATTGGTTTGCCGTGGAAAATACTAGTGTCTCAGAAGGAAGAACAGAGTTTCATTTCCATCAGCTTTGTTGGTTTGTTTTATAGACATTGCAAAATTACCTTTGTTCTGCTTCTGCTTCAAATCCCCTCATAGATTGACGCTATCCTTTTGTAGCAATAAAGTAAAGTAGTTACTTACTTAGAAACCCACTGGAAATGTGTGGAAAATATATAATTTAGAAGGAATTATTTCTCATTAATACTTTTAATCCTTTATTTCGCATTTTTTTGGACAACAACCTTGCTCACATTGCCATTATTAGGTATGCTTGTTTCAGTGGGAGTAGCAGCAGTTATTGTACACCTGCAGATATGTTTTCTTCCAGTGATTTACACACTGTAGCAGACAGTCCTGTGCTTGCCACTGGTGTACTGCCAGTACTCAGCACCTCCATCAGATCATTAGCCATGTTTGGGACTACACTTTGTAAGTGAGTGCGTTTTCTGTCGGCCAGGTCAATGTCTGTGGAAGGGCTTCCTCAACTGGGTACGTGACAGAGACTAGCCACAGACAGAGTCTAATCAGGCAAGGTTTTAAAAGAGCCCAAATATCTGCTCCTGGAACTCCAGGGGTTGGGGAAATTTTGTGTCCAATTAATATGATTTCTCTTACCAAACAATAAAAATCCTAAAATACAGGATTTTGGTCCTATTGCTGCTAAGAGCTCCCTTTAATAAGATGTTGTCTGTTTAATCACTCCTTTTAAAATTCATCAGGTACTGTTAAGTTTTAGAGGCCCACATAAACACAGGAGTCTAATCTCATTAGTTTACAGAAGGCTGTCTTTGGTTTTGTGTTTGTACGTAGAAACACAGGTGCTCAGACAGAACTAACTTTTTTTCCCCTGTTCTGTTTAGGCTAAAAAGGCCTCATTATATCCAACATTGCTTTTAATTATTCTCCTCTCCTCCTTTTGTTGTTCTTAATCCATGCACAGTGCCCACAAATTACCAGAATAGGTACTTTCCACACAAAAATAAATTCTAACAATGTTTCACGACACATGCAATTCTTAACATCAGAGATAACAAAACCCTCAAGAAACTGCCATTAAAGAAAAAAAGCTGTGATTCACCATCACTGAGGCTAGTGCATGTAAAGCAGACAAAGAAGAATAGAAAATATTTTTTTAAATGGCCTCACTTTTGTTTTCCATTAGCCAAAGCACAGATACTGAGGCAGAAGATCAGTTCAGTCAACAACATACATAATTCAAGTCCCCCTATATACATTACTGGTTGTAATGGCAGCAATTTATATATTTAATTATTTCTGCAATAATATTAAGGCTGGTACAAATATTTTCTGCTCTGATTAGCTAGATCACAATTGCTTACTTAAACTTGCAACACTTCCAGCAATTTTAGAATCCTTAAAGTCATCGTTACATACCCAAGCAAAAATGTCAGGATGCAAAATCAACTGAAATAAATGAAAAACTGAAAAAAAAGACAAAAAAAAATCCTTTTCTTGTTTTTCTTTTTCTGAAATCTTTAATCTTGTTATAAGCCAACAAGATATGCCTTCATTCATAAAGTAAAAAATACATGAAAATAAAAAGTTTTTAATGATTTATGACCTATCTTAAGAAGCCAAGGTCTGAAATGCTATTATTAATTTTTCAAAAACAAACAAACAAACCAACAGACAAACTACCTTAACCATGACCTATATATACTGATCTTTCAGCAGCAATCCACACGTGGTCTACTTTTCCCAGTTTTGAATGAAAAGCTTCCCTATCTCTACCTGACAAGCTGTGGGTTTTTACCCAATTCTCCAAAGGCAGAGTTGGTTTTAAGCACATACCTTGCAGTTTCCAATTGCATTCACAAAAACCCTGGCTGGAGAAAGTGTGCTACCTTTCATACCCTGCTGTGACTGTGCACTCAGCTCCTGCTCGTATTTTGGCTAACACACGGCTCATTCTGAAGCCTGAGGTATGCTGAGAACAATGTCATTAGGCGAAAGTGAGGGCAACATGTAGGCAGGACACAGTGGCCAGAAAAGGGCTAGAGGTCTTTACACAGCCATTATCACCTGCAGCTTGCTGTCTCCTGCAGCCATCATCCTTGCATATTTATTGTCTGGCAGTTTCTTCAGAATCCAGTAACTCATGGAGATGGTATAGATTAAACTTCCAAGCTGGATAGTAGAAATACATAAATTTACTCAAAAACAAAAAAAAAAGGGGGGGGGAGATTGAGGCAGATTTAACAGCAGATGGGCTGCTGAGGCTTTTCTGCCTCTCAGTTTGATATAGTGGACGCTCACACCATGATGGAGGAGAGAGGATGAGCACTCTCACCATCAGCTGAGTAACTATTTTTGTCACAGGTGCACAAGTTACAAATGAGTTGTGAGTTATGAATCAGAGAACTTGTGAGTTAGGAACTTTATAAATTAATTGACAAAGCAGTGAATTCTTGTGTTAGCCCTTGTTTGTTGTTTGTATCTTTTTCTAAAGAGCCCATTAACTAAAGTTTAATTTACAGAGTACATTGTCCTGTAAATTTGAGAGACCCAAACAGATGGTAACACCTGCCTTCACAAGGATTTGCTTGATGGTTAGCTCAAATTCGGATACCTTTCCCAGGTGGTAGCTCATGTTCTGGCTCTGGACTGAGACCAGACATGAGGTTGTGATCAACCTCTGATCTCCAACCAAGTGACCATCAGCACAGGGGTAGTCAAAAGTTAAGGGGCAGCAAAGGCATCTCTCTCCTGTGATAGAAACACTCCATGGGAGCATGTCCTCTCTGTCTTCTTTGTCCCTGGAGAGACACAGAAGCGAAGAGCACATTACAGCCCCAGGTAAGTGTATGTCACTAGCAGGTGCTAATCTACCTTCAAACATACATGTCAGCACACAAAATGTGTCCCAAGCAATAACAGTTTTGCTTATTAAACTAAATGTGAAACTGATTTTGGGCAGCAGTCCCTCTGCCCAGTTAAAGCGTTGTTCAACCCCAACAAATATAAAAGGTCTGATCCTATTTCAGACATACAAGATGTCAAGTTAGTGATAGTTTTGCTGGATCATCATAATTTAGGAACATTCCCCAAAGCACTGTTGCATAGATCTCAAAATAGTCTACGTCTTGCCTACCTAAACAACATTCTCACTCTCTGACACTGCAGCAATCAAAGCTGAAAATCCCTTTCATGTGACAGGGAAGCAGCTGGCAGGGTATTCCCCATAAAAGCAAGTAATTAGGAGATTTATTAAATCATAAATAGTATCAATAAAGTGCAAAGGAAAAATATTATTCACTGTTCTTGCAACACAGGAGTAGACCACACAAGACAAAATCATTATGCATACAATTTAAAAGCAGCAAAAACTCTCTGTGTAGCATAATTAAATTGTGGAATTCTTTGAACCAGGATGCTTTGAAGGAGAGAGTATAAAGAAGTCTAAACGTATTAAATTCCAAGGCATGGCTACAACCTTCATTTCAGGAAGTTTGTAAGCTGTGAATTATTAGAACCTGCAGGAGTCATTACTCTGTACTTCTCCTATTCTGATGGTCTTCCCTTAAATATCAGATGCTGTCTGTCTGCTGCCAGACACATGAAATTTGCTGCAAGACCTTGTAGTCTGACTCATTACAGCATTTCTTATGATCTTACCACCCAGAAATTTCAGCAATCACCTTGCTGTTTTACTTTCCTGATGCCCTCTGTCCCTCTCCCCCATCAGCACAGATAGGCAGCACCTTCAGATTTTTGTTAGCTTTCAGCAGGTACTAGAAGGTGCATCTTTCTCCCTGGTGCATAGCAAAATGCACATAACATAAACTTATGGTACACTCTCTATCTGTTTAAAACCTACATGACTAGTACACTAGCTAGGATGTAGCTCCAGAATATACATACTTTCTCTACAGAAGGGCAAACATATCTAAAAAGACCTGGTAGCAAGTTAAGAGATAGAATCTTGCACAACAGTTCTTCTTTACAAAGCTTTTTAAAAACTTCGTAAACTTCTCTCCTGTGATATGTGCTCATTCTTTCTTAAAGACACATAATGGAACAGTTGTCACAAAAAAAAACCCCAAAACCAAACAACAAATTGTGGGACAATTCACTGGAAAATTCAACTTTTTAGTGGGCAAACATTATAACTACCCTTGGCACCACATTTTGCATTTATATTTTAATTTCATGAAACCCAAAATGTGTATTTTTCACTCTTTTGAATTAATTATTCTCATTTCAGCTTTAGGAAGGCTGTGTTTTGTATATTTAACTCTTTACATTCTTTAAGAATGCCTTTAGCTACTCTTATGTTGCCATAACACAACTTAACTTCTATGACGTTTTGAAAAAGAATCTCTGAAATTTGGGAAGAAATAGCACACATTCATTTCAATATAAAGTTGCAATAAAAATAATCCTAGGAAAGTTCTTTGTTATGAAAATTGCTTTGTTTCCTACTTACTATATTCATTCACATTAATTTTGAAACAGCAGAAAGATGAAAACTCAATGAATCAAAAGAAGCCCTAAAGAATAAAAAAAAAAAAATAAAAGACTGCTGGAGTGTGATGTGGATCAGATCAGGCCGTCCTGGTACCTTTAGAGAGTGATTCAACCTGAAACATACACTTACAAAAAAAAACAAAACAAGAAATACTCCTCTAAGGAGATGGAACTTGTTAAATTAATCCTAAAAAAATTAAGTGTGCCATTCACTTTTATGTTCCATAGGTATGAATATTTATTTCCCCTCCTGTTCATGGCCTAGCACTCCAGTCATTATAGGACTCTACAGAAAGACAAAAGCTATTGTCTAAAAAAAAAAAAAAAGAGGGAGAAAGAGAAAGAAAAGTAACCTAATAGACATTTTTAGAATCGCAGTCTGATTTCCTTAACAAGGAAGGTAAAATAGAGACAGAGTGGGACTCTACATGAACAAGCAATAATTTTTCTATAGATTCGGCACATTATCATAAAACATATAAAAAACATTATTAATCTTAACAGAATGGCTGAGGTTGGAAGGGACCTCCGGAGTTCATCTGGTCCAAATTCCGCACTCAAGTAGGGTCACCTAAAGATAGTTGCTCAGCACCATGTCCAGTAACGTGCCTCAGAAAAACTTCTATCGAAATTTGTCTTGTAGCTGGTAGTCAGCAAGTCATGATGCTCTATTAAGAACTGGGTTTAAAACTTTAGCAAAAAGGCATTATCTTAGCAAGATGGGTTCCATGCATCATATACACATGTGTAATTGTACAGAAAAAATAATTTTATTTTACTTTTTAAAAGATAGTCAAGAAACTATCACATAGAAAAGTATTACATTTAAAGATTTTTTATTTCATTTGCACTTATGATCAGTGTATTTAAGAAACAAAAAACTTGTATTTGTCTCAACACTCCCAGCTATGCTCGCTCCTGGCACAAGAAGCTTATAATTATATGATTACATATCTTGCCACAGGATCTTGTGTCATTCCCTGCACTCAGTGGACAAAAAAAAAAAGAGGCAGAATTAAAGGTAAAAGAACAATCAAAAATCTAATATGACTTAGTTTGCAAGTCCTTGGCTTTACAACCTAAATAATGTTTTCTAAACATAGTCTTCATTTGTGGAATAGACATGCATAATCTAAGACAAATTACAAATTAGGGTGCCTGACACTTAAAATTCTACTAATTTTGAACATGTGGACTGTGGCTCTTCAGATAATATCTAAGGTAGAAGCTCTCTCCCATTCTCTACTATCTGTAGCTATTTAGTCTTGAACAGAGCTTGAACTGAATACCTGTAGAGTATGGTCCAGCAGAATGTTGTTGTTCAGTGTTTTCTGCTTGCTGTGTCATACTCCAGTGAGTTCCCTCTCCCATTAGCATAGAGGAGAACTATCACATGTCCTGATCACATTTTCTCACTATCATGATCTTTTCACACACGGTCAGATCAGGTTTGCTGAAGATTAAATGACTTGACCACAGTAAATACGCAACTAAAAAGTGCAGGTGAAGGGAAGATTAGGAAAAAATTATATATGCATACAGACACATACATAAAGCCAAGAGAAAATCATATCACACTGTTTCAGAGACACATACGCCTTCAGAAAATAAAATTATAATTATTTCCTAAAACGAATAAATAGCGTTTAAAATGCTGATGAGGATATAAAAATCCCTGTGTGACCTTTTCAAAAGATTTGAAGTCTCAGTTTGGCTGTGCATTAACTATTCCAGATTGTGGCTTGAATTTAAAATGTCCTTAGGCTGAAGTGTCTAATGAGCAGACACAAAGGCTTGATGGATTCGTGAAAGCCAAGCCAGAACAGATGTGTAATTTTCATAGGTTTGGGAGCTGACATTTTATTTTTTAGTAATTGCATCGTACACATACCAGACAAGAACAATCTAAAATAGAGAAGTCTTTTACTGACCAGAATTTTAAAACTTGACAGAGTATGCCTGAGTAACCTGTTTTACAGAGAGTAGGTGCATGACAAGGGGGAACTTACTTGATGTAGTCAATTGGTAATATTAGATGCTGTCACCCAACTAAACAATTTGTTTTGAAAGGTTTTGTCAACTGAAGACATAAATTCCTACATTACAAAGAGGAACACTAATGATCACTCCCAAATGATAGAACACTCTGACCAAAATATTTTCAACAAATCTTCCAAATCTAAGGTGATTAGATAATATACCCATGAAAGGCCGTTGGCTGTAATTCCTTTGACTTCTTTATGATACAACCACAGACCACCTCTCAGTGAGGGCAGTTCTTTAACAATCATGAGTTTGTAAGGGTTGAGCTCCTAGTGTGTCTGCCAGGTATTACACATTTTGCACAGAAAAGCTGACTCCTGATTTTTTTTAAATTAAGGGATGCTAAACCCACATCTTTTGAGGTCTATAACACCAGCAACAAGTACAAGTTAGTCTTTCAATTTTTAGTAAAATAAAAAAAAATAACAAAATTGGTTGTCTGAATTTCATATCTCAATGTTTTCAGTGTTTATCAATAAATAAAAGTTAGCCTGAAGCATTTGAAAATATGTGCTGTAGGGTATCACACATCCTTTGATACAGAGTTTGAAAAGCATTTTCCCTCAGGTTGTTTTGACTTGGTATAGTCTCGTCTTGCTCCAGTTCAGAAGTTTTAAAACGTAAAGTCTTTGAAAACAGATTGGTTGGTTCATTATTCTCCTTTGGCTTAGATACACCTCTGTCTTATCATCCTCCACCGTTCAATTGTACGAATAGACAGATTGTTGTAGGGCAGAATCTCTCCTGCCCTTTTCTCTTGTAAATTCTGATCCTGTTAGTGACAGTCTGCATGGGAGGCAGCTCCTCAGTTCATTATGAATGCTGTAAATCTGTCAGAATCGAGCAACCTCATTAATATCTTGGTACTGTCACAGTGATGAACTTCTTCAGGATAAATACAGGTTGAATAAATTCTAAAAGTCACATTCACTGCTTCCTATAATTTAATATACTGGAGAGATATATAACACTGTCCAAAATCTTAGTTTAGTCTTCACTACTACAAACAGACTACCCTCTGGGAAATCCTCTTTAAGTGATTCCACTGGTTTGTGGAATTCATAAAAAGACTTAACTTAATAATAGCCATTTTGGGAAGTGACATGTTAGACCAGCTACTAAGAAACAGACTGAAAAATAACAACTAACTAAAACAGAATTAATTTTTTGTCTGCCCTTGCTTAGCAAACTTTCCTTAAATATAAAGAAGTTGGAGACATTAATTCTCACCTTCATATGCAGCTACTTTGCCAAACACCAGAACTGGAGGAATCAATTTAATCTTCTTTTGTTATACTTTTCTAAGTACTATTATACCCTTTTCTTTAAAGCTGGGAAATAAACCAAGTTCAGTATGAAATACCTTTGCTAGATGAGCTGTGGAAGGTTGTTCACCACACAAATAGATTTTAATTGACCTATTGATAAAATATAAATATAAATATAAATCACTTTCATTTACTAAATGTATCATAGAATTCAATAATTCAATATTATATGTACCCAGTCTAAAACATTTCTTTCTATATGATCGTAACAACTGATTCTGCATAGTCAGAGTTGAAAATCAGAGCTCATTGCAGAGCAAGAGGAATATGAGTCATGAACATATGAACCATGGCAGGGCCAACACAGTGCCATACTGCAGGAAAATGAGGTCTGTGACACCAATTATCAATGTTTCATTTTTGTGTTTTCCCGTAAAAGGTGCTGAGTCAATGGTGTTGCAGGACATATTCAGGACGATGGCAGCAGGTTTGCCTTGCATTCCCAGTCAAAAGAGCCTTCTCATTTACCTTCACTGCTGTAGATCAAGGCTTAGTGGTCTTCCAGTACCTCAAGGGGACCTACAGGAAAGATGGGGAGAGGCTGTTCAGTAGGGCCTGTTGTGATAGGACAAGGGGTAATGGGTTTAAATTAGAGGGAGGTAGATTTAGATTGGATATTAGGAAAAAATTTTCTACAATGAGAGTTGTAGAGCACTGGAACAGGTTGCCCAGAGAGGTGGTGGATGCCCCATCCCTGGAAACGTTCAAGGCCAGGCTGGATGAGGCTCTGAGCAACCTGAAGTAGTCAGGGATGTTCCTGCTCCTTGCAGGGGGGTAGGACTAGATGACCTTTAAAGGTCCCTTCCAACCCGAACCGTTCTGTGATTCTATATGCACTTTCTACTTGTGTAAATTGTTTGTGAGACCATCAGGAAATTTTAGCGAGGCCAAAGCATTTATCACTGGATATTTCTTTTCATAGTGGGATCCACTACAAAAACAGTTCCAGAACTGCTGGGGAGGCATTTTGTACCTCTCTCACCATTGAGAGCTGCAGGGACGTACTATAACTACTAACAGAAAGCTCAGGAGAGTGGTGAGAAACACAGAATTTCCTACACAAGTGACAGAAATTTCTTTCTCCGGGACTTTGGCAACATCCAGTCAAAGTCTGGTTGTAGTTCATACCTGGATTTGACTAGCCTTTGGGTGAGAGGTTGTACTGGAAAGAAATTACATTAGTTCAAAGATTTTCATATGTTAAAGATCTTAGCATTTAACCAGATGTATACAGATCAGTGTTTTGATCGACCTTTAGATATGCAAACCAGTCCTACCAGACAGTATCAGAGCAGCTTGTGTCTAGCTATGTCCTTCAGCTTTTTCTCTTTGATCCTCATTTTGCCCTGGTAATTTCTTTCTGAACTGCGGTCCCTGCTCCAGTCAAACTTGTTGTGTTCAGGCATGATCTGCTGTTTTAGCAAATGTTATTTACTCTACTAAAGCCCTGTCCTCTTTAATGTAAATGCTCCACTACTTCTTAAATGCTTAGAAGGCACACAAATCTTCTGCTTCTTTAATGAAATGCTCTTAATAAACAGCCACTAAACAGCCTGGAGCCATTTTTTTTCCAAATTTTTTGTCTTTGCCCTTCTGCCTGCTGCTTTTTATTCAGCATGCTGAAGCCTGGCCTTTAAAAGTTCACTGCACATCACTGCTGGAGGAGGCATGGGCAGCTGTTACTAGGATACTAAACTTAATTGTGTGGCAGGCGCTATCAGCTGAAGACACACGGATGTTCACCTCGTCTAGAGGTGCCCATCCTTTGATATTCAAGTGGGCTGTAGATATGAATACGCCACTGTATTATGGTTTTCTCACTGGCTACAGATGTGCCTCACATTTTTCAGTCTAGTTGTTGCTGTCTTTTTACTGATTATCATCATCCTTTAAAATACGGTCCCACTGCAAAAGAAATGTACACAGAAAGTGTTAGAGAAGCCCTCAAAATGCAGAAGAGGACAAAAAACGCATGAATAATTTAGAAAACAATCCTTATCAAGAAACTTGTGCCAGAGAGAATATGGTTTGTTGTGGTACAACATTAGATAGCAAAACCCATAGCATTCCTACAAAACATTAACCAACTTCAGCTCATCTCCTAGAGCCATCTTTATTTTCACTGTACTGTCCCTGCAAGGCCCCAGTGGAGACAGGGATCATGCTATGAAATATGTGGCACATAGATATAATATGGCAAAATCAGATTTTATCAGGACATACAGCAACCTAAGCAGTATTCCCAGAAGACTTTGTGATTCTGAAACACGTGTCGCAGTGTCTTTGCGAGACAAGAGAGGAACTTCTACTGCTCACTTCTCTCTACCTGGAAAACAGGCAAAATGGAGAATTTAGACGCTTTACATTTGAAAAAATCTATAATAGAGCCAGGAAATAAACCTCCAATTTCCAAATCATAATTTTATGCTTCATCAACAAATAATTCTTTCTTCCAATGCTACTCCAAAATCTATTTACATGGAGGGGCTGATATTTGCAATGTTAATCGACTCCATACTCCCATTCTCCAGTAAACACTGCAATGCCCAAGCCAGCCATAAAGACACTCTGTCAACCTGGATATTTCAATTCCTCCTAAGGATGGCAATAACTGCAAGCTGCATAACAAGATTATTGTTCTTTTTCCTCTTTTGTGTATCTGTGTATCCAGCAGATAGACATGTTAATTAAACCTCACTACTTTCTCTGTATCCATGAATATTTCAGCATCACTCACTGTAAACAAATACTTTAGAGGTTAGATCAGTCATGCTGAAGCATCTTGTATCATTGTAGATGCAACACTAAGCTTCAGGAAAAGCACATTTGTTATGAAAACCAACATATCTGTGTTTGATTTTCTACAATAAATATTTACATTTAAACTATTTCCAGTCATTTAGTGAGCTATTTATTTCCTGCAATGTGTGATATTTCACCCTTAGATATTGGGGTTATAGGCTACAGTCTTTTATTTTCTGTTTTCTTTTTGTTGACTAAATGTAAGATATGCTAATACAGGGAAAAAGAACTTTGAACATGCATGCACCTATTTTGCAGATGTACTTGTTTTGAAAAATCTGATCCATACAACAGTAAGAAGTATATTTTGCTAAATAACTGTCCTTTAATAGCTCACTTACTGAACTCTATACAAGACAAGGTGAAAATTGATATACATTGAGGAAATGTACAGAATGAACTGAAATTTTAATTTTCACAGGTGACAAAAAAAAAAATTAGGAGATCAGGTCCAAATTTTAAAAAGTGATAAGTAGTTAGAAATCTCCTATTCTAGCCAGTATTTGTGGAGACCCCACTAATCATTTGTTTTATTCTGCTCCAGAGGATTTTGTTAAGAGTCACCAGTACGTGACTCTGGTGTTTGACAGAACTCGCTTTGCTTTTTCCAACAGGGCATGCTAAAGGGTTGCCCCTTACTTTCATCCCATAAGAAGGAGCACAGCTGAGCTGTTGATGTACAAAGGTAATACACTTGATAGTAAACTTGTATAATGCCAATGCTCTCATCTCCCTGAGCAGCTGCAGATTGGTTTGCCAAATGTAAACTCTTTGACACCTACTGTCTGTACATGGCTATTAAAGTACATGCCTGGCAGCAAAAATAAATCAGCATTCAATTTTAAGTATTTTTAATAATGTTGAAAATACTTTTACTAGTTAGATATTGACCATACAATCTTTCAAATTACTAAGGATATTTTGTGCAAAGCATTTGACACTGTCCCACATGACATCTCTCTAAACTGGAGAGATATGGATTTGATGGATAGACCACTTGGTGGATAAGGAATTGGCTGGGCAGTCACACTCGAAGAGTTGTGGTCAATGGCTCGATGACCAAGTGGAGACCAGTGACGAATTGGGTTCCCTAGGGGTCGGTGTTGGAACCGGCCCTATTTAACATCTGACAGAGGATAAGAGTATGTATCAATATGGTGTAGTATGTCACATCTAAACTAGAAATGGTGTACGAGAACCTAAAGTGACAAACTCAACCTGTATTAGATAGGTTAAGCAGCTAGAATGACGTGCTGAAAGTCTAAGACTTGCCACGGTATTCCCCACATTTAGAGTCTACTGGACACTAAGAAGACAGCTTTGAAATTGTCCTTGCAGTTTCCTACTTGAGAAGGCCAATGAGATGAAGGACCATGTCAGGAATGGTATCAAAGGTTAATAGCAGGGCCTTAATGGCACCAGATGTGCTATCAAGCACAGTTGCAGTGAAGCAACTGTGAGCAGCTTCACATAGCATAGTTCAAAGTTTGTAATTTGCAAAAGCTCTTAAAGTCATTTCAGTCCTCTCCTAACCTGATTACCATCCGTTATCCCATCTCATTAAAGCCTACAATTCATGCCCTAAATATAATCTATGAAGTCCTAATTGTAATTTGGGTCTACATTTTCATTGCAATTACATAGCAATGGCAAAGCTGCCAAAAGGAGACTGTTTATTATTTATGAATTCAAAGTTAGCAATTCTCTTTATATCTCAGTGATGGCAAGAAGATCACATATTTTGTTTGCTACCCTTGTTTGTCAAGTGAGTGGGAAGAAAGAGAGAGAGAGAGAGAGAAATATCCTGCTGGTCAACAACTTACAGGTATTTTATAAAAAGTAGTCACGGTAATGGCATAAATACAAAACAAAAGTGTAGAAGTACATATCTTGACAACAGCACTTCATTTTGAAACTTGCAAGTGGCTTTAGGTATAAGAATAAGGTTTGATGCTGCGGGTGCTGTTAAATTATCAGTACAGCCTACAGCTTAAAAGACAAATTCTTTGTGAATTAACAATATCACCTTCCTTCCAAGAGAGGTGTGGGTGGACATCCAGTCATTTGGAAAGTGAGAACAGTCAGTTGCATGGAGTGTAGCATTTGATCTATTTCTAAACTGTTAAAAATACTCCTTTTCCACAGCCATTGCACAATTTCTAAGTAGGCCTTTACCTCAAAGAAACTATGTGATCAGAACGATGATAGCACAAGCCCTTCTAGAAATTCTGCAGTCTTGGCTATGCATTTAGGCATAATGTGAATAAATTAAATGTTGAAATGTCATTTTGAAAGAGGAAATATAAATTTATGCCACCCTAAAGACAGAATCAATTTTGGGACACTGTTTGAAGCAGGGCTAATTCTTTTCCCTACTTGTTCTTCCATTCTGTTGCCTTCAGTCTGTATTTTAGCAGATAACTAATCCTTCACACACATGTAATAAGAGCTTAATATGAGAAATCTTGTAGGAGTTATTTAAACAAATTTGTTCTACTTGTAAACAAAGGATTGAAAACTAGTTGAGGTATATAGATTCTTAGTTCTAAAAGAATCTAATATCAGCCTAGACAGCTGTTTTTCACTCAATAATTTGAGAACTACTAGACAGTTAAAAGACTCTTCTTTTTGTAAAGTAAGTATCGGTGGAAGCTTCTAATATTAAATCTAGTATTTTTCTTTACACCAAAACACTGAAATAGCTCAACAACTAGTTGCAGTCCTTACATCAAAAATTCACATCATTCTAAGGGGTGTGTTCTAATCCAGCCACCAGTTAATGAGTGAATTTTTGGGGTTTTTTTCCCTGGATTGCTGTTTTAATGCTCCATTCCATTCTTTGTTCACAACCTGCAAGAAAAAAAAAAGCTGAAATTACCATATTCCAGTTTCTGCCTGTACAGTTTATTCTAAACCCATAATAACTCCCAAATTTAAAATTTGATACTGCCGTTTCTCCCACACTTCTATTTTATAGTAGAAGCGATAGTCAAGACTTCAACTGATTGTCAATGTAAGACCCTAATGGCAGTACCAGGACCATACTTGGTTGTACTTGGTAACTCCAGTGAGATAGGTTTGCCCAAGGGATCTTAAACTAACAGCAGCATTGGAGAAATTTAAGAAATAAGTAGTTTCTGCTATAAAGAATAGAAACAAGCATATCAAATTAAAAACTAATCAATGAAAAAATTAGCAAGAGTCAGCCAAGTAAGTGGGAAGATTACATTCAGATGAATCTGAAGGAAAATTCGGGTTTAACTCTTCAGAAAAGGAACATAAATAATAAAAGAGTTAGAGAAAGCTTGTTAACATTACCAAACTAGAAAACTAGTAAATACTTAGTTATGGGTGTTAGATCTGCTTCTCCATAGATGGTTTAAGTGTCAAAATCAAGTCCAGATTCAGACCTCGAAATCTCACTGATTGCAATGTATAATGCAGCCCAATAGGCTGATTTCTGGAATAAGGCAAACAGTGGGACTCCTGCAGCATCACCTTATGCTGACTTTACACCTGGCCTATTTGCCTGCAAGTGACAGTAATCTAGTAAATGACCTCTACTAAGGTTATAATGTACACAAGTAAAGAGATGAGTTTGTTCTCCTCCAGGATCCATCATGATCATAGAGCAGCATGATCAAGCCCACAGTAATTGTGAGTTTATCTTACTGACATTGCTTTTCTTATTTCCTTTCTGAAATTAAGACAACAACAACAACAACAGCATAAACCCTGTGGACAAGTGAGAAAAAGAATAGGTTTTGATAATAACACATTCACGTAAGACCAACCACTTTGGAAATTTTTATTTTTTTAACCTGTATCTAATTGTTCTCTTTGTAAATAAAATCCCAGTACCACTTAAAGTCTCTGTGGGTCTGGAAAGCAGTCAAGTTCCTTCCAGTGTTCCCTGTGGTATTTTTTGATACAGGCTTTGTAGTCTTCACCTGCCGTTCTGACATCATGCAGTGACTGCATGTATGATATTCTACCTCCAGCCAGGACCAGAATTACTCGTGCATTGAATTTAGACACTACTGTACATTGTTAGTAGTAAACAAAACATCTACTAAACTAAGTTGAATTTAATTCTTGACAAACCAAATTATGAGCTAGTGAAGCAGTCACTTGTCATACACTGACCTCCCGATGAGGTTGGTAGAAAACTCAAATATTCAAGTCTCAGTTTGCAGCTGTCTTGCAGTGACAACTACTATCTCTCAAACACTTTGCTTGCACAAGCAAGCTTTCTACTTCATATATCTCATTGAAATTTTTTACATAATATATACACAAAAGTTCCTTCCTTTCGGTCAGAACTTCCCTCTTCTCTGTGTGCCCCACAGAGTACAGATATTTTAGGTGCTTCCTTGCACATCTCTCTGGGTTTTTTTAATTTAAGAACATAAAATCATTATGAAAGTAAAAATTATTTCTCTACTGTCTGATGACACCTCATGAATTAGTGCATGAAATCAGAAGCACACAAAGGTTTATTATTATGAAATGTGGTCCAAGAGAACACATGTATAGTTCTTACGATGGGTTAGGTATGTGTATTGTAATGGCTGGTCAGAGTTTATTCCCCCCATCCCCAACACTTTTATTATTTATAAATAAATAAGATTATCATCTCCATCTCCTGAAATAAATTGTCTTATAAATAATTCTTTGAAGTAAGGTAGTCTTATTATTATTCCAAATGTCAAATGCTACAAAGATCACACCAAAACAGTGTCACTGTGTTGCGTTATATTATTCAGATTTTGGCAGTGTCATTGCAGATAGATCAGAGAAATTAAATTACGTTAAGAATTTTAAATGTATTTTTATAAGATAGACTTGCCAAGTTTAAATTCTCCCCTACTGTGATTATACTATCCTAACTGCCCCACAAAGCTCTTTTTTTTTTTTTTTTTTTATTTCCACTTTCAGGAATTACAGCCCTACTCCAATTAAGTTACTTCACAGTCTTGTGTCAACAGTTTAGCTTTGTTAAAGTATCACCAGATCACATCAGGAAGAGTAAAAATGTGAATACACACCATGCTCTGCTGTGCACTACTTCCAAAGAAATCTTTGTTCCCTCTAATTCTTCAGCTAAGCAGCATAGTTATTGTCAAAAAGATAAATTTTGGCAGCAGGAAGTCTCTGTGCTTTTATGTGGTTTACATTTCCAAGGGAGAAAAGAGGACAAAAAATAAAATTAGAAAAGTTTGCAAACAAGCATCTTTTAAATAATTCATATTCAAATGAAATTATCTTTGCAAAAGTCATTCTTTATATTCCTTTTATTGTCTCCTGCCATTCTATGGCTCATCAACAGGGCTTCAAAACTGCCAGCTGTCTTTCAAATAATGTATAAATGTTGTGATAAGAACCATGCAGACATTTGGAGCTAGTTTAATTCTCTGAGTAGTACCTTTACTATACAATCATATCTGCAGGTTTACAATTTTAAAAAAAAAAAATCTTAATTCAAATTTTTTGCTTATATAAGTCCTTTTTAACTGATTTAAATCAAAGAGAATGCTCACACATGTATATGTATATTTCATAGCTGCAGGTACAGTAATAAATTGACAGGGATTTTTTTTGCTCTCTTTTCTACCAAAAGATTTCCCCTCTATCTAGCCTGGAAGACACATTGATTTAGCAATACAGTTGTGACATGCCATCATAGGTACAGGCTGGATAAGAATGGGAACTAAACTGTTTCCAGAAATTAACTCTCCAGGACTGCTTACTAAGAGCCCTTCCACAGTAGTCTACAAACATCTAATTTATCCCCTAAGAACTGTGATTTATGCTTAAGCTAACGTTTCACTTAGTAGTGGAATTCCAGTGATAGTTTCCTTTATGTACAAAGAGCTCCCAGTTCATACACTTAAATCTGAAAGGTCCTCATGTTCAAAACCTCCAGTAACTTGTCATTTGATTGACATATTCATAGAAATGAGTCAGAGACCAAGATATCCTATCCATGGTTGTCTCTCCTCTTCTTGTAAGTATCTAAGTATTAGGATTAAGAGTGATGGAGCCCTCCCTCTCCTCCTCTTGGCCAAAAACACAAATGTGAACAGGAAAGATAACATATTTAAACACCTGGCATGTGTACATGTAAAGTAGATATGGGATAAATTTAAGATGGGTGCATTAGTAATTTACCCAGGATCATGGGAGGGGTTGGAACCAAGTCTGGTGACTAGCCTGGCCTGATGTTCTACAAAACAATGTTAACATGGGATGATAAAACAGATTGAAATTTCAAAAGCAAAGAATAGTTTCAGGTTTTTATATGACAGATGGTTATTCCTTATCTGAATTTGTTTTACAATAACCTAACAAATAAATTTCAGAAACTGAGTTCAGATATTAACCTACCAGTGTAAAAACAATTCAGTATGAGCTTCTATAATCTCAATCTAATCTGACATTACACCAAAAAAAAATATGAAACTCTTTTGAAATTCCATTTTCCTTCAGTCATTCTGGAGATAGAAGAATATGGGGCCAAATTTTGCAGGACTCTTGTGGGCCAGTTTTGCAAATTCACTTGCTAAAGATGAAGGAAATACTTCCAAGTACACTGGTTCGGGAAATTATCTATGCCCACAGCATAGATAATTTATTGAGAATATGTAACCATACACACAAATAATTTCAATTGCAAAACTCACCATAAACTTTTGGGTAAGCCTGAAGAAAGCTATTTAACAGACAAGCTAGTGTAATTCCTGAATACTAAATTAACGGATGGGTTTAAAAAAAAAACAACAACCGACTTTATGGATTTTCTAACATTATATGTTTTAAATCTAATTCTCTTAAAAGCTTTTTTTTTTTTTAAGGGACTTTTCAAGGATACAGCAAGACCAAACCAATTTATGGAAATGTTCTTTCACAGTAAGGTTAGCTGATGGCAAGTTAGAGGAGCTGTGTTAGAATCATATCTGTCCCCCAGTAAAACTCTCCTCCCCGGGCCATGCAAGATGTAACAGAACTAATCTCCTAGTCCTGAGATTGCAATAATTTACTTTTAAGAAAAAAAAAAAGTGTGTGTTTAAACCCTGTAAGTATTTACAAATTTTTTACAGTGTGGAGTTGAAGTTTACTGAGGAACTTCAGAAAAAGAGATTTGATTTTGAGAACCATGATGACCCTTCTACGTAAAAAAATAATCAGTCTGAGCCCCTAGACCAAAACCTAGCCTCGTATCCTACCTCTGAAAGCGAGTAATAGCAGAAGTTTTAGGAAAAGAATATTAGAAACAGGAGATGCACTGAGATTTTGCTCTCCCATGTTTTCCCCCATCCCAAGTTATGGCAATCACAGTTGAGGTGGTTTTTGAGCCATCCTCCCTGCTGACACATTTATTTATTTATTCATTCTTTTGTAATTTTGACCTATACAAGGTGGGAAATTACTTAACAGGAGACATTCATTTCTGCACTGTGTGAAAATGTGCTGCTTTCCATTCTAAACCTTCTACTCTTTGCCAACTCCAAGCTCCTGTGCTACAAGCAGATAAATTCATAATTCTATACTGATTTTCTTCACATGGTACAAAATTATATAAACCTGTATCATGCCCTTCTTCATTCATCCCCTTTGAAGGCTGCGAGTCTTACTTAGTCCAGCTTACCTGATGTAGAAGTTTTTCTCTATTTCTGACCATCCATCTTAAAATTCTCTGTACCTCACGCAGTCCTACTACATCTTTTATTTTGAGAAAGGATGCCCAAAAATTCGTTCAGCATTCAAGCTATGAAAACATTATGAATTCACAGCATCATGCTGATATCTTCTGTTTTGCACTCTATTCTTTCCAGATAATTCCCGTGTGCTTTTTGGACTGCTGCTGCACACCAAGTTGATGTCCTCAGACAGCTACCCATGGTGACTCCAAGATCTTGTTTCACTCAACCTCCTGGGCATTTGCCATCTTTAAACTTCAGCTGAAATTTCTTATTCACTCTGTAAAGCTTTTTGAAAATATTTTGCAACTGCTTGTACCCTGTGCAATTTGCTGCTATCCAGAAATTATGTAAATTATGTAATCTTATCTGAAATGATGTAATTTATTGTTGCAGTAAAGACAGGAACCTCGTGGATGGTGTTCCAGAGACCTTTATTGTCCGTCAGCATAAGTCTTTTATATTTTTTTCTAAGTTACACATGAAGTGCACGCACTTAATCTAATTTGATTGGCCGCAATATACTGTTCATGTGCCTTATGCTTCATTTGGATTGGTTATAGCTTTTTGGTTGTCTTTACTATTTTTTGCCTTTGGTATTTCCTTATCTTGTTCGAATTGCTGTTTTTTGTTATTGAGCAAGTGGTGTTCAAGGACATAGATCAAATTCTTCAATATCAGCCAGCCGTGCTGCACTCTCTGTTCCCACAATTTATGATACCAAGATTATTGCGTGATACAGACTCTACCTCAGATACTTGTGACATTTCCCTGGTAAGATCCCTCCATTGTGAAAACTGACCATTTAATCTTTGTTTCGTGTAGCCAAAGACAAATCCAACCCTGTTATTTCTTGACACTGTTAATGTCTTTAAAAGTTGTTTGTAAAAAGCTTTTTGGAAGGATTTATCAAATGGATCATCCTCAATCACATGCTTATATGCTTACTGACTCCTCTTTCAATATTATACAGTATAATACCTCAAGTTTGGATTGTTAATTGCACCTTAAGCGTGATGAAATGAGTCACTGGCAGTCTGCACAAGTAGTTTTTGTAGCTGGTCAGGTTTATACACTCTTAAAGTATACTTGTACTTACATTTGGTACAAAAGGAAGCATTGCAGACATTGGATATTTTAATATCACATTCAGAAGTCTCTGATACTTGTACCCAAATGTCATATTTAACGATGAATCAATCAGACATAGGAGTTTCACTTAATTACTGGACCTTTTGAGCTTAGTATTTACATATGCATGCTTACACGTTTAAGCATTCCTGTCTTTTTTTTACTTTTATGAAAAGAAGTAGTGACTAAAAGTCTGATTGGCTCAAGCATAAAAGAAACCATATTAAGAGGCCCAGTCTAGTCTTAGATTATCCCAAGTAGGGTTCATCTCAGGCCCTACCCACCAGTACCCTGCCTTTTAGGGAAAGAAACATGTTTGGCATATAATATCTATTGAGAAGTAAAGATAGATAATTTTAAAATGAAACATTTTTGTATTTTCCATATAGAGACTATAATTACTCAATATCTTCAGTTTACTTAAATTGTGCTAATCAAACAAAAAATGGTATTCCAAACTGCAAATAACACAGCTGCTGACATGGTGAAGCATTTCAAAGTATCATTATCATAGAAGGAACAGTGATAGAGGGACAGAAAACAGGATAAGGGCGAGAGAGGATACTAAGCATTGACTGCTTTTAAATTTATGAGCTCCTGAGCTGGTGAAAGAAAGCAACCCTTTGAATATCTGCACCATAGACCCTTCACATCCGCAAACCACATTGCAGTTGGGTGCAGCAGAGATATTAGGCCAGGGCTTAGCAGTGGCTATTGACTTCCCACAGCTGATGCACAGAAAAAGAATTAACGATTTACTCTTTCTTTTCCCTCCTTATTGTTAGTGATGATTCATCTCTTTCACTTGACATGTGAGTAGGTGTGTGATATTCTAAGTTTTTTTTAATAAGAGTGCATGTGAAGTACAACAGTAACTCCTGTCAATGCCTGCCAACACATAAGCTGGTCAAGATTAAATTGTGTGGTCCTTTGCACCAGAGAATAAAGTTTGTGATACCATATGAAAAATGTTGATTGAATATCCAGAACTGTGAGCACCACCTGGTTCCCCTGTTTGTCTGACCTCACAGATTTCTCACTACAGCTGCTAGTTGCATTATGAGATTTCCATAAGAGATCACTTCACATGAAATGTGTGTGTTACATGAAATAATACTGTCTTAAATTTGAAGTTTGTAGTTTCAATGTTGCATTTATGTCTTCAAATGGATAAGCATTTCATCTGAAATAAGAAGTGTGGCTTAGCATAACAGGCTTTAGTTTGCTGTCTTTATTGTCAAAAACTCAGTGAGGTGGCAAATGTGAGACTTACAATTTATTTGATTTAACAGCTACCATTTTCCAGTACACTCTGAGCTACCTCAGAAAGACTAAGTGGAGGGGGCCTATTTAAAAAAAAAAAAAAAAAAAAAATTGCCTTGAACTTGCTTAAGGAATTCTTCAGAAGCATTAAAAGACAAAAATGAGATTTTGTATTTATTTTCAGACCATTTATGAAGGTTTATGAAGTTTGAAAGTCAAATTCAGCTCTCACAGAGTAGGAGGGGTTAACTTTACAAAAGGTTTACACTGAAAGCACTGTAGAAAAAATATGATAGAGATGAACGAGTCCCCGAGACTTAGCAAAAAAAAAAAAGAAAAATCTTTTGTTGTTTGTAAAAAGCTTTTTGGAAGGATTTATCAAATGGATCATCCTCAATCACATGCTTATATGCTTACTGACTCCTTTTTTTTTTTTTCTTGGAGGACTATATATTAATTGTGTGTCCTCTTAGCCATAGGACCCAGGGCCAAAAAGCAGAACCTGATCTCTGAAGCCTCAAGGGATTTAGAAGGAGGCTGTTACTTAATTATTCAGTAAAAAATAAACAACAATATCACACTAATCTTTAAATAACACCTCACTATGTGTCATGTAAAGGTCGAAATTATTGGATTAATCTTATGCTCTGCAGTTACACAGGAACTGGGAGGATTATTCAGACCAAGAAATCCAAAAGTGCAGGCTGAAAAGTCTTTGCTTGCAATTCACAAAATGTCTTTTTAATTATGAATGTAGGTCGCTCTGAATTAACAATAATAAATGTCGGCTGCATGATTTCTGGTCAGGCAAGAACTAAGAAATAATTCTGATTCTCCCTTTCACAATGTAGTATAGTGAAGATATAACATGTCACATCGTATTGCATCTCTGTTTGGCCCTTAGGCACTATACTGGGCTCAGGAGAGCTGGATTCAATGGTTGGCTTAAACATAGCCTTACTGTGGAAGCTTGGTTAAATCTCTTAGTCAATTTTCTGGGAATTAAGCACCTAAGTGCTTTTCAAGATCTGATCCTTTCTGTAAAATAAGAAGTAAGGAAAATCACGTTCTCGTAGAACCTACAAAGTTAGGAATCTGTTGACATTTATGATGTGCTGGAAGATATTGACCACAAAACCCCAAAACAAATAAACAAAAATCAGAAAGCCAAAAAAAAAAAAACAACCCAGACAGAAATAAATGTTTTGTTAAAGAGAGACAGGGATAATTGTCAGATTCAGATGCCACACAACAAGCCTAAATTTCCAGCTCTTATTTGCCAGTTAAATGCGCTTTGGAAGTTATTTTGGTGGATTCTGCCTCAGCTTCCCCATTAGGAAAATATTCTCAAAGCATTTTGAGATCTATTAAGGAAACAGTGCAATGACAGATTTAGTTGCTGCCCTCACTGAACCCAAACACAGACAGTATTGTCCTATTGAAGTATCATGGATAAATCCACAGATCCCAATCATTAGCATCAGTCAGATGCCATGAGTAAGAAGAGGTGCCTACATACAGCTCTCAGAAGAACTTTTTATTTCTGCCTTTTCTGATATGGTGGATTTCACAGAATGTCTTCCTAAAGAACAGGTTGATGAGGGACACCCATTTCAATCTTGCTGATATGTCTTACTTGCATAGCTGGAAAACATATATAAAAAATAACCTGTCCTTCTGTCGTAGTTCAGCCCCGATTGGGACCAGACTATGCAGTCTTTCTCTCAGTCCCCCTCCCTCCACCCTCCAGTGGGACAGAAGAGAGAATTGGTAAATAAATAAAAAAAAAAAAACCAAACAAAAACACAGCAAAAACATGTGGGTTGAGATTGACCAAAAAGTAAATTTAACAGCAATAACAGAAGAAAACAAAACAGTGATGGAATACAAATACAGTATAATGGCTTACAAAAATCTCCACACCTAGTTTCTCCCAAGTAGCCAGAAGACTTCCTCAGCACCTTCCTCACTTATATACTGAGCATGATGTCAGATGGGATGGAATAGCCCTTTGGCTAATTTGGGTAAATTAACCCCAGCTGTTAGCTAATTAGTTAATTATCCCAGCTGGGTGTCCCAGCCATAGGGGCTACCAGCTCCAGTCCTCCACCCAGCTCAGGTGAATATTAACTCTATCCTAGCCAGAAACAGGACACCTTCTAAATGGAGATATATTCTATCTTTCCTTAGTTCTAATTTATGATCTCAACTCCCGGCAAATACATCTAAGCTGAAATCCTTGCCCAAGGGAAGCCACTGTCAGATCTTCTACTGACATTAATAGACCATCATGAGCCACTGTAAATAACCAAAATATGCCAGTCAATCTCTCTCACCTGTTTTGGAATTCTTAAGGGCATATTCCATTTTTTATCTATGTAAGGTTCAGACCTATAATTGACTTAAATTTTTCTCTTTCAGTGCTAACATTTTTAGTAGTGTCCCTAGAATTGTTGAGGTTTTTTTTTTTTAATCTGGACAGGTATTACCTGTTCAAAGACACTTTTTAATTGACATTCTGTGAACAGCTCAATTAAAATGTGCTGTTTCACACATGCCAGAAACACTACAGGCTTAAAGTAAAAAATTCAAGTAAAGACTTGTTTCTCATTCACATGAGTATAAGTTAATCAAGTGAGATGCACTCCTCGTTCATTCAGTGTATAAACACAAAGAGGATACTCATGTCATTTTCTTTTGTGAATTATTTTCTTATTCCTTCCCATTTCTGGCATACCATTGTTGATGTTTCTAAGATGTAAATTGAAGTACACATTTTTTTTTCAATATATAAGATGCAGATGTTTAGATGCAGATGTTTAATTCTACTTCCTGAATAGCAGGTTGTCATACCAAAGAGGGAAATGACAATTTCAACTGACTGTTGTTTTCCTAACTGAATCATATAAATGTATAATTTTTAAATGCTAGCAGGAATCCAATGATATGAGGAAAAAAACTCAAACACCTGTTTAAAAGTATTACTGGGGGAAAAAAACTACTGACCCTTCTCCTATGAATAGATTCACATAGCTAAGAATACATGTAGTTACTTTCAAAAAATTATCTAGACTGCAAGGAACAAACAGGAGAAGCAGTTTCTTTACCATTCATAAAGGACAAATTCCACCTTTGTTCACATGGATAACAGGAAGCAGAGCTTCAGCTCAGCACCCCTTTCCTTTTAAGCATAATTGAATTTAAAGAGATCACCTTGTGTGATCTCTACGACACACTCACAATCACCCAGGCTGTCATCTTCTGTAACACCAAGAGAAAGGTAGACTGGCTCACAGAGAAGATGAGAGAAGCCAATTTCACAGTTTCATCCATGCACGGGGACATGCCACAGAAGGAGAGAGAGTCCATTATGAAAGAGTTCAGATCTGGAACAAACTGAGTCCTTATTTCAACAGATGTTTGGGCTAGAGGCCTGGATGTGCCTCAGGTGTCCCTGATCATTAACTACGATTTACCCAACAACAGAGAACTGAATTGGCTGGTCAGGCAGATATGGCCGAAAAGGTGTAGCGATCAACTTTGTGAAGAATGACGACATCCGCATCCTGCGAGACATTGAGCAGTACTACTCCACCCAGATAGATGAGATGCCCATGAACGTTGCTGATCTTATCTGAAGGTCCATGTTTACAGGGAGTTGTGCTCATACTATTTGGTAGCCTCCATAATTCTGTTTTGGACCCACATCTTTTTATCATATTGCTGGTCATATGTTCTTGAGTTGAGCTGCACTTGAGAACTTGTGTAAATAATGTCTTTACTCCCACCCATGTTTTTCAATAAAAAAAAAAAGTAGTTTTTAAATTTAAAAAAAAAAATGTGCACACGAGCAGGGCTACGACCTTGTTGGCATCACGGAGACATGGTGGGACAACTCTTACGACTGGAGCGTCAACATGGAGGGGTATAGGCTTTTTAGAAAAGACAGGCAGGGAAGACGAGGAGGGGGTGTCGCTCTCTATGTCAGCAACCGTCTGGAGTGCGTGGAGCTCCGCCTGGGAATCGGGGAGGAGCTGACAGAGAGCTTATGGGTCAGGATCAGAGGACAGGGACAGACGGGGGATGTTACGGTGGGGGTCTGTTACAGGCTGCCTCGCCAGGAAGACAGAGCGGACGAGGCGCTCTATAGCCAGATAGGAGCAGCCTCACAGCGGTCACCAGCGGTCACCAGCCCTGGTCCAGTCCCTGGGGGACTTCAACCACCCCGACATCTGTTGGAGAGACAACATAGCAGGGCACAGGCAGTCCAGGAGGTTCCTGGAATGCGTGGATGATAACTTCCTCCTGCAGGCGCTAGAGGAGCCGACAAGGAGGGGTGCCATGCTCGACCTTGAGCTCACCAACAGGGAGGGGCTGGTGGGGGACGTGAAACTGACGGACAGCCTTGGCTGCAGTGACCATGACGCGGTGGAGTTCAAGATCCACGGGGCGGCGAGGAAACTGCACAGCAAGCTCTCTGCCCTAGCTTTCAGGAAGGCGGACTTCAGTCTCTTCAGGGACCTCATGGGCAAAGTGCCATGGGAGGTGGCCCTGGAGGGAAGAGGGGCCCAGGAAAGTTGGTCCATATTTAAGGAGCACCTCCTCCAAGCTCAGAAGATGTGCATCCCGATGAAGAAGAAGTCAGGCAAAAAGGCCAGGAGGCCAGCATGGATGAGCAAGGAGCTCCTGGACCAACTAAAAGTAAAGAAGGAAGCCTATAGAGGGCAGAAGCAGAGACAGGTAGCCTGGGAGGACTACCGAGTGGCTGTGCGAGCGGCCAGGGATGGGGTGAGGAAGGCTAAAGCCTTGATGGAATTGAATCTGGCCAGGGATATAAACGGAAGGTAATGGGTGTCGTGGTTACCCGGGATGTGGAGAAGGCTGAGGTACTCAATGACTTTTTTGCCTCAGTCTTCACTGATAAGGGCTCTTGTCCCACCACCCAAGCTGTGCAAGGCACAGGCAGGGACTGTGAGGATGAAGAACCGCCCACGGTGCTCGAAGAGCAGGTTCGGGATCATTTAAGGAACTTGAAGGAGCACAAG
>WHYT01017328.1:288538-332797 GCA_009806455.1 Tetrax tetrax
TACTCTGTCCAGTTCTGGAGTCCCCAACATAAGAAGGACATGGACCAGTTGGAGAGGGTTCAGAGGAGGGCCACGAAGATGATCAGAGGGCTGGAGCACCTCTCCTATGAGGACCGGCTGAGAGAGTTGGGGCTGTTCAGCCTGGAGAAGAGGAGGCTCCGGGGAGACCTGATAGCGGTCTTCCAGTACCTCAAGGGGGCCTACAGGAAAGATGGGGAGAGGCTGTTCAGTAGGGCCTGTTGTGCTAGGACAAGGGGTAATGGGTTTAAATTAGAAGGAGGTAGATTTAGATTAGATATTAGAAAAAAATTTTTACAATGAGAGTTGTAGAGCACTGGAACAGGTTGCCCAGAGAGGTGGTGGATGCCCCATCCCTGGAAACGTTCAATGCCAGGTTGGATGGCGCTCTGAGCAACCTGATCTAGTCAGGGATGTCCCTGCTTCTTGCAGGGGAGTTGGACTAGATGACCTTTGAAGATCCCTTCCAACCCTAACCATTCTATGATTCTATGATTCTATGAATATGTTATATATTTCCACTGTGCCTGTCTACAGAAGTCCGTAAAAAACAGTACTGCCTCTGTATACGGAAAAGCTCCCAGGTGTATTAGTACTTCTTTGGATCAAGTGCTGCATATCACTTCAGCTGATCTCTCTTTAATATGCTGAGATAACAGTCTGTCTCCATCAGGCAAGAATTATTTTTTTTAAAAATTCTTTCAAATTAAGATTCATTTATTATTCCACCTGAGATCTAAAAGAAACCAAAAGAAATAATATTCACCTTCCCTCTAACATTACTCATTTGCAAATGAGTAATACAGATGGCCATTCTGAAGATGTTATTCATCTTTATAAACATGTGACTCCTTCCTGTAACAGTCTTTGGAGTGACCCAGAGAAAATAACACTTAATCAGACCAGCTAACTCAATTGATTTGTCCGGGAAACAATTGCTTTATTTACTACACATCACATTTGCTTTGAATGGTAGTTCTCAGATTTACAGAAGCCCAGATGACAAAGGGTCTGTAATACCTGCAGAAAGAGCCACTGCATATGTGCAGACCAGCTTGCTGTCTTGTGCAATGGGCGCCACTGTTAAAGCAAATGCTAGCAATGAATACTCCAGCAGCTGAGAGACTCAGTAAATTCAAACCATGCTGGGTCTGACCTACTGGGCTTCCATAATTCACCATTGCATCCAGCAGCCTGAACTGGTGTAGAGACATCTGTTTTGAAAAGAATAATTCTTTAAACTATAAAAAATTATCATATTTTTTACTGCATGGTCAAGGCACAATTAACATGTTTTTCTTTAGCTTCAATGTTTGTATTTCTAATAAACTTACCTGTGATATAAATGTTCAAGATAAAGTGGTTCGACAGGCAGCAGGGAACTTCGTTGTTTAGCAGTGGAACACTTTTGAATCTATCACCTCCATCTGAATGAATGTCTGCAGGAGCTTTGTATCACATTGACATCAGTGACGCCAGCCCACAGCCTCTTAGAACTAGTTCTTTTTCTAAATTGTACTCCTTACTTGGTTTCTAAAGGCGGGGGAGGGGGGGAGAAAAAAAGAGTGACCACAGAGAGAAAAATTGGTTGACAGATCTGAATGATATTTTAAAAAACTATCACAATGAATCATGGAGATTTTATATTTGTTCCTTTGGTTCTCTCACTTTGGGAAAACAGTACAATCTTGCTTCTTGCTTCTCCTCCCTCTGAACAGCAGAACAAATTCCTGTGGTCTCGAAACATCTGACAGACTGTATGCCTTCAATGTAGACCAGAAGCATTTCTGGTCTACCAGAAGACCATTAATCTTCTGTTAAAATTAAATGTAATGAGTAAAAGCTATCAAAATTTCAGATGCATTAAAAAAAAAAAATCATAGACCAGTTGCAAAAGAAATGTGGGAAGTATGTCTAAAACTATCAATGAAGAACGCTTACTGAGAAATTTTCAGTATTATTACCTTCTCTTAGAAACTACCAGTTTCCCAGGACCAGAATTTTTCACATGAAAGTTCTAACATTCATTGATGTTTAGCTAAGTCTCTCGATTCCAGTAAGGAATTTCTGCTTGATGATCAGAAACAGAATACTACCAAGACAAGCTGCTTTCTAAAGGAAAAATTACTTCTTTTTAATATCCTTGGTCTGGGTAATTCACAGACACTCTCCTTCCTAGTCTCATCAGACATGGAATAAAAAAGTTTCACTATACAAAACACATTCTCTGGTAGAAACAGATATAGTTACATGCCTAGACACTAAAGATGGAAAACAACCTGTCAGCAAGTAGATTCAATCCATACCTCAATCATTAACTACATAGAAGAGTAGGTCTAGACTTAGCAATTCACTTGAAACTGATAAGCCCTAAGCAAACAAATATGTCTTCACAAGATCAAAGGCAAGATCTAAATTTGAGTGCAAAAGCCATACAGCTGAGTGACAGTATCCTGCTTCCAGTTACAAAGCTGGCTCATGGAACATTCTCCACCTACCTTGAGCAAGCATCCCCTGCCTTTGTTTTGTCATTGGACTACCAAATCCTTTAAGAGTCAATAAAAGAAAAATATGACTACTTTTTAAAAAATCTAATTACCAGAGAAATCTGACATGCCAAAAAGGTAGGGAGTCTGGTCATGGGTAATGTTTCTATTTCAGATTTGCCTGAGAAACATATAAGCAATTCTAGTTAAATCATTTGTTTGTATCCTTGTCTCATGGTAAGCATAGTAAAAGAGCTGGTAATATCTCTACAGTAATTACTAATTCTATCAGAAAACACTAGACAATCTAAAGCCCAGTAAACTTCTACTCATTAGGGCTCTATTTTTATATAAAATACTTGTGCAGTGTTAAAACTCGGACCCACTAAACCAGAGCATATGTGCCAAGGCAAGATAAGAATATTTAGTTTAAAATATAGATTTCAAAGGAGACTTTCTTGTTCAAAGTCATTATGCTATCCATGAAGTTTAAACTGTATGGTATTACTGTAGGCTCTGTTTCACTCCAGTTGAGAAAACCAAAATTAAAACCACTTAGGATAGCAAATAGTGAATGAGAGCAGCTAAATAACGTAACTTCTCACTTCTTTCCTGTAGTGAAGTGTGTTGTGATTTGATTGTGGTATGTCACAGAGCTTCAGATGCAGCAAAAGCCTCCCTTTTACATGAGCTTACAGGACACACACGTACACTTTATGCAGTTGTACCTCTGCTCTTAAAGTTCTAAAACTCTATGCATGAAGTAGGCATTTTCTGACCCAAGTAGTGAAAAAGGCAGATCAATTTACTTTGTAATCAGTGAAAACAAAGATAGAACTTTAAGGACATAACTGTTTATTCAGAGCTTACACTTCAAAAATATTTACTTCTTTAAGTTTTTATTATTATTATTTTATTTTTGGCACAGATCTGTGCCTCTTATTCCATCTTCTCGTACTTGTATTAACAGCTTATAGAAGAGAAACAGAACAGTAGACGCACATGGAAAGACTAGTAGGTACTGGCTTTCACCACTGGGAAAATTTAGCTATTCCATACAACTTGTTTATCTCAGAATTGTCACACAAAAAAAAAGAAAAAAAAAACATCAGAAAATCCACCTCAGAATCCTGAATGGACTGACACATGCAACTACAGAAAATCTAGGCTATTTAGCTTAGGCACGACATCATGCTAAGCCATCAGATTCTAGAAAAAAAAAGAGTTGGAAAAGAGCTCCAAAGTAACTGAGCCTATCCTCCTTCCAAGGGTCAAATACAATGGTGATAATTACAGAAAATCAGATGGATGTTTTGACACCTATTACAATTACTTGGCACAATTCACACTGCAACATTTTTAATAGATGCATAAAATCCAGAGCATTAAAAAAACTTTCAATCATCAAGTTAATTTTTATAGTGATGCTGCAAAGCATCTTAAAAACATCTTGAAATAACATTTTTTTAAAAAAAAGTATAATCTCTAAATTTTATTAGAAAATTAATCTGTTTGAATTTTCTTTTAATTTGATGGACAAATCTGTCAGGAGAAGTCCGGAAGATGCTAGTAAAGAATGTGAACTCACTGTTCTTATAATTCAGAATTTTCGTACTGAAACCCTATAATTAAATTCCTTCTATATAAGTCTATTTGTTTCAGTTGCTTGTGGAATAGAGGTGAGAAGACAAGAACAGTACTTGCCAAAATATCAAATGGAGGGGGAGGAGGGAGCGAGAAGGGCTGACCCAAAGGCATAGCACAAATTACTCACAGCCGTACAGTAAGTGAGATACTGAGCAACACTCCTGGTACTTGCTCATAAACTGGGAGAATTAGCAGAGACCTGACCACTCCTCATGGTGGAACTGAGTCCTCACCTTTGGGGATTGTAGAGTTGAATGTCTTAGCACTTTATCCATAAAATCTCTTCTGCTGGTTTTAAATCCACGTGTTGGCTGATAAGAGCAGTGATACCTTCCTATGCACATTCTTAAACAACAGGTAGCAAGCATAAGTGAACCTGGAGATAGGTGATCAGAGTACTCCCAAATTTGTCAAAACAAATCTGTCTCCTGAATCAGTTAGTCAATATAGAGCAACATGGCTTGAATTCAGATCCCCCACTGTATATCAGAACTTTACTTTTAAATGAAATTGCGGTAGTCTCCTGTTAAACAGTTTGCATATAAAAGGGATTTTGGTGTAAAAATCTACTCTTTTTTATCTTTTTACAGTCATCCCCAAATGGATTGGTGAACCCCATTAATTACAGTGTGGACAAGTCATATGGCCTACTTATCAAATTAATTATTTTTTTAGAAGTAAAGTGGAACTCTAATAATGTTTAAAGCTAAAGGTTGTAAGAGTTAAGATTACCTTTAAGGATGTCAGCCAAGTTGTCCTCAGTGAGTTCACCTCCATGACATAGTCCAGAACACCTGATTCAAGAGAAGTCCAGCTTAGGACAAATCAGACTCCCTTTCCTGCTTTCCAGCCCTTCGAACTCTGTTCCTCAGGCACTCTTTCATTATCAAAGGGACCAGGGCAGAGGGAAGGCAAGGAAAGGCACTACCAAGTTTTCCCTTCACATCAGCTGCTGTTTAGGTCAAAAGAGACTCAGACCTCAGAATGGTGAATAACATGTATAGGACAAGGGGCGTCACAAGCAAGTTCTTCACTTATACATCAGTGCAATCTCATTGACTTCAGCCAAGGTGCTGCATTTGAAGAAAAAGTATTTATCAAGTCATTCAATAGTCACACAGCATGTGTTGTATTTCTGCTCATCTCCAGGAGGAATATTTTCCCTTGTTAGTGTAGCTGCACAGCACGAAATAAGCCTTCATTGCACTTCTCTGCAGAGGTGCACCATTTTCAGCTTACATAAAGCAGGACTTCTTGTACCTTTGACTGTATATGCCCTAACAGCCTTTCATGTCTAATGTGTAAGTACTGTAAGAGCAAGGCAGGTATTCTTGATTGAAAATGAAAGGATGACCAGTTATTGAAAAATGAAAGTATTTATACTTCTGCTTTAAAAAAATAAAAAGGTTTTTAAGGCACTTCTGTTTGCAGTAGTGCTAAAAAATCCCTCAAAATTTGTTCTAAAACACCCTCTATTTCCTCTCATTCTTCTACACTCAGATACATAAGCCAGTACCTTTTATCTTCTTCTCCTCCTATTGAAAAAATAAAAAACATGGGAGAGTATGAAAGACAAAAAACACTGAAACAACTATTTTGTTTCATAAAAGTGGTCTTTTTTTAAGAAATCTGCTTTCAAGTTTTCACCCTAAGAATTGCTACCAGTTCTAGTTACTACCGAGAATTTTCAGTGTGTCACACATTTTTTAAAGTGACATTTAGGTGTCCTCACAGGTGAACTCTTCAGCTTGCCATTCCACTTTTTAGGAAAGGTTAGAGTCCAGTATATTATATAATTATTCAATAAGACTATAACCAAAATAACCACATTGTCTGGACATTTTTTTGACATCTGAAGGCAAAGTGTCCATCTTTTATTGGATGCAGAGGGAAACAATGACAAAGGATGAGGAAAAGGCTGATGTCCTTAATGCCTTCTTTGCCTCGGACTTTAATAGTAAGACCAACTGTCCTCAGGGTACACAGTCCCCCGAGCTGGAAGACAGGGACAATGAAGAATGAAGCCCCTGTAATCCAAGAGGAAATGGTTAGCCACCTGTTACACCACTTAGACACACACAAGTCTAATGAGCCAGATGGGATCACCTAAGGGTACTGAGGGAGTTGGCAGAAGTGCTCATCAAGCCATTTTCCATCATTTACCAGCAGTGTTGGTTCACCAGGGAGGTCCCAGCTGAGTGGAGGTCAGCAAATGTGACACCCATCTACAAGAGGAGCCAGAAGGAGGATTCAGGGAACTACAGGCCTGTCAGTCTGACCTCGGTGCCAGGGAAGGTTATGGAGCAGATCACCTTTGAGTGCCATCACGCAGTGATCAGGCCTGGTAAGCATGGATTTATGAAAGGCAGATCCTGCTTGAATAACCTCAGTTTGTTGTGGTTCAAAAGTTATTTTCCCT
Organism: Tetrax tetrax; assembly: GCA_009806455.1. Lineage (NCBI taxonomy): Eukaryota > Metazoa > Chordata > Aves > Otidiformes > Otididae > Tetrax > Tetrax tetrax. The sequence goes on from WHYT01017328.1 coordinate 295,109, forward strand.
CCTATAAATGGAGAGGATGTTGATACTTAAGTCTTGACTAGATGTTTAAAAATTTCTGCCACAAAAAAAATGCCAGCAAAAATGTTGGAAGAATTCTGATGACAATACAGGAACAATGAGCTTTTGATACTGAGAGCCTCAGAAAAAAAAAATCAATAAATTCAAGGCAGTAGGCATAGTGCCTTGGCCAATAATGATCTTTTCCTATTTTTTTTTTATTTTATATATTAAATTATTTTTTTATTTCATAAAGATGTCCTACAACATCATCTTTTGTACAGAGATGAGTGTCTCCACCTTCCTGTTTTAAAATTGAGGACTTGTATGAGATTTTATGTGATACTAAAAATATCATTAAGACATTTCTTGTCCTTCACTGCTGCTCTGCTCTTTGTTTCTTCTGATGTGATTTAATGGAAAATCGTGTGATCATAGGATATTACAGGTTGGAAGGGACCTCAGGATGTCTGTAGTTCAACAACTTGCTCAAGGAAGGGTCAGCTATGGGATCAAGTTAGGATGCTTAGGGCCTTATCCAGTTGGGTCTTGAAAATCTCAAAAAATGGGGACAGTACAAACTCCCTGGGCACCCTGCTCCACTGCCTGACTATCCTCATGGTGAAAAAGTTTCTCCTCTCTTGTTATACTTTATTTCTATTGCCTTTCATCCTCCCACGTTGAAGATCCTAACTCCATCTTCTTGATAACCTCTCCATGAGTAGTAGTGGACTGCTGTTAAGTACCTCCAGTCATCTCTTCTCTGAGCTGAGCAAGTCCCCATCCCTCTGCCTCTTCATAGAGCAAATGTGCCAATCTCCAACCATCCTGGTGGCCCCATGCTGAACTCACTCCCATTTTACATGTCTTTTTTATATTGTAGGGCCCAAAACTGGATGCAGTAGGCTAGATGTGTGCTTCTAACGAGCACCACGTTAGAGGATAATCACTTCCCTCCAGTTACTTGCCAGGAGGTTGCTGGTCTTCTCTGCAGCCAGTGCACACTGGAGGCTCACATTCAGCTCACTGTTCACCAGGACTGCAGTGCCTTTTGCACGCAGTAGCTCTCTAGTCCTGAAGCTGTACCACTGCAAGGACCTCTTCTTTCCAAGACATCGGACTGTTGCATCTGTCCTTGTTGAATTTAATTGTATTACTGTAGGCTTGTTCTTCTAGCTTGTCTAGGTCTTTCTGGATGATAGCCCTGCCCATGACCTGCTGGCCCTAGTTCAGTGCTATCTGCAGACTTCATGAGTGTGCACTCCACCACCTCCTTCGTTATTTGATAGAGATGTTAAAAAGAACAGATAATAGAATAGATCCATTCAGTCATCCACCTCCAGGTAGAGTGCAACACATTAACTACTGTATTCTGAGTCCAATCATCCAGTTTTTTATCTATCTGGCTGTCGTCCCATCCAGGCCCATATCCTAATGCACATACAAGAATATTGCAGAAGACAGTATCAAAAACCTTGGTGAAGTCAAGATAAATGATATCTACTGTTTTCCTCTCATTTACAAACCGATCATTTCAACCTAGAAGGCAACCAGGCTGATCAGCCATTATCTACCCTGGGCTTTCCTAGCATCAACTCTTACATACCTATATAGGTATAGGCAAGGTTTGTAAATTCCTCCTCTGTAGCATCTCCCTACCTCTTTTGTGTTTCTGTTTAGTCGCACATGTCTCCTAACAAATCTAACTTGTTTGCCTGAATAACAGAATGGACTCATTCTTGAGCTTGAAAGAAGCTGCCCTTAGATGTCTGCCATCTTTCCCTAAGTCCTTTGCCCTTCAGAGGTGCTTCTCATGAGATCCCACCTAACAAGTCCCTCAATAAGCTAAAGTCTGTTGTCCTGAAATCTAGGGTCTGTACACTGTTCCCCTCGTTCCCCTCAGGATCTTGGACCCCACTATTTCATGGTCAATACAGCCAAGGCTAACATTGATTAGCACATCCCCAACAGACTCTTCCTTGTTAGTGAATACAACATCAAGATATGCATCAACTCTGGTTGGTGCAGGAGGTACCAAAAGCAAACAGATGCATCCTCGGTCCCCTGCATGTTTCTTCCCTGTGAACCACCCTGTGAATGCTGAATATCTGATTGCAGGACATGCTTGTGCAGCTTCAGGTCATGGCAGTCATCTGGACCAGGAAAAGAGCAAACAGGAGCCAAGCATAGGATGGGTTCTCTTCTCGCAAGCCTACAAGCCTTCCTGAACACCTCCCATGCATAAGTCACTATGCTCATGAACAGCATCCACTTCCCTCTCACAGAAAAACCACTTCATTGAAATACAGAAGGAGGCTGTACCACCATGTCAGTGAGAAGGATTATGAAGTTTTCAAGAACATTCTTAATAGATGTCACAGTTGGCATCCCAGAGTCACTGGATTAACTGCTCTGCATATAGATTGGCTTGACAATATAAAACTGCATCCTTATAAAATGAAACTTAAAGCAACAGAAGGATAAAAGTCTTTCTATTTCTTATGTTTGAACACTGCAGATTATCTTTTGAGAGGGAGTAAAGAGAAACCCAGTGAATGGTGGGTGTCTATCTAATCATCTGTCCAGGTTTATAACAGGTACAGCTTGGAGCTCTTTGCCAAATTCAGTTAGGTAAGAAAAATAATTTATTTAAGACTGCTAACACAATCTTGAGTATCTTATAGTCTAGGCTTCCCCCACTGCCCCAATCTTTTGTTTCACATTGACTCTTGAAAACTACTTCCTTAGGGATACACCTTCATGGGCTGTGCCTTTGAGGAGATATCCAAGTTCTGTTACCATTAAATAGCTACCTACATTTCCCAAAACGTGCACAGTCCTCTTTCAAACACTTTGCTGCTATAGTGAATGCTAATCTTCTATGCCTTCTCTCAAAGAAAGAATCACAAACCCACCACTGAAGTCCCAATTTGCATGCTGATTTTAAAGACAGCCACCGTGGAGCTGTGCTCTGCACAGATTTTTCTGTAGTTCCCAGCTACCTCCATTCATGTTCACAAAATAAAGAAACCTATATATGGTACTAAGAGCCTTCAAAGGTCACAAAGAAGGACAAGATTTTTCCTCAGGGAGGGAAAGAATACTCAGGGCTAAAAAGGGACTAACAGGAAAAATGTATTAAAAGTTTTGTGTTAGGAAATGTTGTAGAGGTAAGAGAAAATGCTTGGAGAATGAAAGAATTCCAATTTGAATTTCAATTGTTAACTTCTAATGTGCACATTATAATTTTAGTTAACCAAATAGATGAGAAGGCAGATGAAGCCATGAAGGAAACAGTTTGAGTAAAAGTGCCAGTTTAAGTAGTGAAGCCTAATTTCATACCATAGAAGTTAAACTTGCACAGAAATTTATCTGAATTTCAGCTATTTTCAAACAGTGGTAAACAGTAGATCAAACTCATGCTGATAAATCCAATGCTTTGTTGTATTTTAAATAAGAGGAATATGATCTAGTTTACAACAAACTGGTTAATTCAACGTTCCAATATCTAGTCAGCTAAACAACAATAACTATTAAGTATCACAGCAATCTCTTTGCCTTGTAAAGGTTGGATTCTGCTGTGGATAAAAAGACGCAAAACTCCTTTGCGAAGGAACTGAAATGGAGAACAGTCTGGTTCGGATCAATAAAAGAAATAGTAAATTGAGAAAAATCTCCCAAAATCTGAAAGGAACTATGTATTGAGTGATCTTCAAAGCAGTAAAAAAAATCCATTGTTGACAGTGTTTCCTAGCACTAAATTTCCCTTGGCTCTGTAAAATCCCTGAGGACAACTTCTTCGCCAGGAAGCACACAGGCTTCCATAACCTCTCTGTGGTTCTGCTCCTGGAGGGCACACACTGGGGAAACAGGACTTTAAACAGCACGAAAGTACGGAGGCAGAGGAGTGAAAAGAAATGCAGACAATGAGCTCCTGTTTGGCCATTAAGAGGTACAAAATCCTCAGAGAGGTAAATCCCTAGGAATTGTTCAGAAGACTTCTGCCACTCCTGGGGACCTTTCTGTCTGAAAAAGAAAGAAAACTTTTTATTACATTCTGAAGTAAAAGATTTAGGTCATACCTGAGAGACTCATTTGTTTGGGGGAAGCAACTGAACTATTTATGGCTTCTCCAGTGAGATAATGAAAAACTTACTTCCTGAAGACTCTCTTTCCAGACTTAATAAATACCTTAAACTATTAAGCCTTACACTAGTCTTTCATGCAACTCAGAGACAAAAGAAAAGATAATCATAGTCTGCAGAACATAAGTTTGGTTTTTTTATATAGTAACCTTTTGGTTATTTTAATCTCATGAACATCAGTTTTTAGACAAAAGTTTTCTGATTAGCAGTACCTTTACTCTATGCTCCAGTGTCAGGGCAAACTACTTACATAAGTGATCTTCAAAGCAGTACCTGCTTACACCATACCTTGCCAATGAAAAGTAATAAAGAAAACCTTTGACTGTTCTAAGAGCAATTACTGAAATTTTCACTTTATATTGTGAACATCAGGCAAATAAATCTGATTGCATTCATACAGTACCTACAAATGTAGATCAATTATATAATTTAATCAAAAGACACACTTTACAATCTACCATTGTTGTGGTTTTGTTTAGTGAGGGGGGCCTAAGGTGGTAGCTTCTGTAGGAAACTGCTAGAAGTTTTTCCCCTTTGTTCAGTGGATTCGGCCAGCCCTAGGGTGGACCTGCTGCTGGCCAAGGCTGAGCCCACTGGGAGCAGAATGTCCTGTGATAACGCCTCTGCGATAACGTATTTAAGAAGGGGAAAACAGAAAAAAAAAAGAAGAGAAGAGAAGATGTGAAGAAGCTGAGCAAGGGCAGAGGCGTAGAGGGTAAGGCGCAGGCCTCTGGGGCCTTGGAGTGAGAGAGAGACTGCGTAGTCTGGTCTCAATCGGGGCTGAACTACGACAACCATCCAGACAATTATAGAAACACTATAGAATTTCTTTACTATGGTTATTGCCACATTGCAAGAACCAGAAACTTTATGGAAATGTACACAGAATAGTATTGGGTGTAGAAAAATAAACAACTTCTTACCACAATATCCTTGATAATTATTCTATGTATTTAGAGTTTCTTTTCTAAGTCACCATGTACCAACTTGAAATAACTTATTTTCCAATCAGCTTCAATGTATAGCCTTTCCTGGGCTCATGTCTGTTTCTGGAACAGTGAAACCAGAAGGATCAAGTTTTTGCCATGTACTGTCTAACGTATCTGAAATTAAATCCCCTCTCTTCCCTGACAATGCACCATTCTGTTTGACAACATATTTGCTCTTTAATTTCTATTTTGCATTGTAAAGCTGGTCTGCACAACAGTATTTTCAGATGATGACCACAGAAGTAGCTGAGATGGTTTAGGGCCTCCAGCCTTTTGTTCATAACAGTCTCTTCGTTGGAAGTTTCTGATCTGACAAGAGAGACAGCGGAACAAACCAGAAACACACCCTTGATTCTCTTCAGGGTGAAGTTAGCCAAGATAGCTGGTTGATGCTGCACGGAATCTGGTCTCTGACAGGAGCTTTTGGTTCATTGCCCAAAACATCTTGGAATCTGCCAAGACAACTGGTGTACTTTTATTAAAAAAAAAAGATATCTCTAACAATCATTCTTCTTCAGACACATCCTGAAATCATTCAGACAGAATTCTGGTTACGTTTCTGGTTCATTCCTCAGGTAGCAAAATGATATTGACCTTCTCTTCATTAGAGCAGAAGCAAGGAAAATGAAAACCCAAGCAGATTACATATTAATTTTAAATTTCTTTCTCTAAAGTAGCAAAGATTAATCAACTTATTCTTTCTGCATTTCTATTCTCATGAATAATTATGAAATATTTGAAATTGTGATTCACCCATAACAAGAGAATGTATTAATTGCTCGAGTAGATTTAAACTTTGAAAGTTTACCAAGTGATTATGTGTCTTTCCCAAATTTATGCTATGTCAAAAGTCTCTTTTCAAATTGCTTGAAACATCATAGCTTTACAGAAACAAGAGATTTACTTCTCTGCTTTTAAGATAACTTCATTAAGAAAATTATTTGTGAGCAGGTCAGTGTTATATGACCTGATATATTGACTAAGAGGATAAATTGACTAAGAGGATAAATTACATAGAAAGAAGGACTTCGGAAGTTTATAAGAATTATATAGACTCATAGAATCATAGAATCATGGAATGGCTAGAGTTGGAAGGGACCTTCAAAGGTCATCTAGTCCAACCCCCCTGCAAGGAGCAGGGACATCCTCGACTAGATCAGGTTGCTCAGAGCCTCATCCAACCTGGCCTTGAATGTTTCCAGGGATGGGGCATCCACCACCTCTCTGGACAATCTGTTCCAGTGCTCTACAACCCTCAGTGTAAAAAATTTATTCCTAATATCTAATCTAAATCTACCTCCCTCTATTTTAAAACCATTACCCCTAGTCCTGTCACAACAGGCCCTACTGAAAAATATAAGAATTTATAAACAAATTTTCAGTTCTGTGTGAGGGATTTCAGTGATGGTCCGTGTAGGGCCACTGTGGGAAATTACAAGCTGCACACAGCTGTGAGAACGTGACCTTGGAGAGGGGAGCTAGGAGGGTTGTTATCTCAGAGCGGGGAGCTAGGAGGGTTGTTACTGAGCAGGATGTGGCTGCTCTCCGGGAACCACTGTTAGCCAGCAGGGCACGTACTTGGCAGGCCTTGCTGCATGCGCTGGCCACGCGTGCACCAACACCTGGTCAGTGCTCTGCCACTGCATCTGCTGAGGGGATAAACAGAGGCGGCTTGGAGCGGAGGAGAGAGAAAGGACCCAGCGCACACTCTACAAACAACAGGGGATGCCCTGAAGGTGCTGTGCCCACCTCCCTTCTCTGCTCTGACCCCGTTGATCATCATCCTCCTGCTCAGCGGTGTCTCTGTCTTAGCTGGGGTGGTGAGACTCTCACAAAGGGAAAACAATACGCTGGTAACTGCTTATGCTGGGAGCTGTAGCTGCTTATGCTGGTAACTGCTTGTGCAAGGCACAATAGAGCAATAAATACTGTTGTGCTTTTAAATATCATATGCTGGGTGAACTTTGTGCATAGAAATCCTACGAACTGGTTACAAACTCCCACAATAAAATGTTTCCTTTGAATTTAGCAAAGAACTATTACCCCTCTTCCTCCCACCCAATTAAATTAATTCTGTACTTTGAAGTGCATTATTACTTCCTTTCTTTTACTGAAGTTTTCAGAATCTTTGCTATTTCTACTGTCTAACCCATACAATTTATCATATTGTGCATTTGGAGTGTTGGGGCATGAAAAAGAATAGAAGATACCTCTTGTATCAGCTGAAATACAAGTACCCAAGCAGTTCTCTTGACAGCTACATTAAGAAAATTATCAAGAAAAAAAAAATAGGAGGTTTAGAACATTTATCTCTGTCATATTCAGTGACTTAACTATTGAAGACAGTCTTGATTAAATTAAGCTTCAGACTTTCTTTCTATGCCTAAGCATTCAGCAAAGATTTAAGGGTCTAAATAATAAAGAGCAAGAATTGGCAACAAAATACATTGTCATTTACGTCTGTATTTCGTATTTCACACATACTCTGGTTAACACGTACTTGTAATGGCTATTTGGGAGTTACTATTGGGTAACCTATGCTGCAGTTTCAGGTTTTGTATGGGCACCAATATTTAGAGACAATGGAGTCTTTCATTTTCTCCAGTATATTCTTGTGTTCATATTGCATAATCAGAGGGGAGAGAACATGACATGACGCAAGCAGAAGGTGACACAACCACAGCTTGTGTGATCCTGAAGCTAATAAATTTAACCAAGTTTCTTTTTTCACACTTGGATATATCACATATCAAAATAAAAGGATTTGAATAAAATAAAATATTCCTCTATTAGCTACATCTAAAATAATGATTTGTGTTTTTTGCTACAACTACATTGGCCAGCAACTCTAATGTCTAGCTTTTCTGGTGAGATTTAACTTCATTTTAGTGAAACATTTTGAAGCATTACTTAAGATAACAATTTTATAGTTCACTTATCTGCCCTATATGCTCATTTAAATTTCATTTAATTGTATCACAATCTTCAGAGAATTTTTTTTAATATCAGCACATTTCTATCCTTAACTTTGAGTATTCTAGATTTTTGCTTAATATGTCAGTTCTAAAAATTACACGTCTATATCTTCTCTGCATACATACCTCATACAGCTAGATTAAAAGTAAAGAATGTGATTGTAATGACAGCCCAGGGAGGCTTTGTTACTTGCCTGAATATCTGGATATCAGTTACCTGTTGTTGTAGAAGCTCAGGGTAGATCTGAGGAAGATGTTACTGGATGAAATTTTCTGATTCTTGCTGCAAAGAAGGTGGATCAGATAAGGTCAGCTGCTAATTTAGACATTTATGAATACAGGAACTATTTCTTAATTTTAGACACTTTTTTCTGCTTCTGCTGAAGAGAGTGGATTTGGTGCAAGAGGACAGAGAATATCTCTACTCGTGTCGGAACGATATTGTCAGCAGAGCAGTGAAGCCATTCTTAAGCACCAATGATATTCATTAATTTGACATAACAATACTGGGACAACCTGTTGTAAGACTGAAAAACAGTCACATGTAGACAAAAGCTCACTTTGGTCATGTTTTTTTCCTCCTAAACCCTAACAAAAAGACTCTGATATAAACCCTTGGGGAAAACACATGTAAACACTACAGCAGATTCATGAAATGTGTAGAACTTAAACCAGATGTGGGGTAAAGGGGTGTCTATGAAATAATCAAACCATTTTCTTAAGGGAAGAGGTCCCACACAGAATGTTTCTGTAGAACACAGGCTTCTAATTTTGTCTAAAATTTAGCTGAAAAATATGAAATACTTCAAATATTTATTGTTAGGTAACAGTTACGGTTCCGAAAAAATTTTGTTCTTAAGATGCATACCAAACACAAGATTGAGCCCAAATTTTACGTAGCTATTTTTGTATTTCAATTAATCTTACTCAATTCTATTTTTAGTCACCAAAGCAGAATGCATAATGTTCACTTAACTAATTTGCCTACAGTTCATCTTTTATTCAAAGGAAACAAAGGAGATAGAGAATGAAGGTGATAGTAAAGATATCAGTATCACCAAGTGCAAGGTTCAAAAAGTTGTGTTCTTAGACCTCAGGTGATGTCTCCAGCCTTTTAGGAAAACTGCTCCTCATCTAATGTTCATCTAATTAATGATCAAAATCAAATTTTAATTTCTTAATATATAAACTTCCTAAGTCCTCACACTCTGCCTTGATCTAAAGATAGCTGTTCTGAAGTTAGCAAGCAAAAACAGGAATAATGGTGAATCGAATAATGAAGCCATTTAATTTAATTGAAAGTTTAAAGAATACCAAACTAAAAAGAATAATGAAATGTCCTTTTAATAATTTTAAATAGCTATTGAGACCTTAATTGGGTTTGAGATGACTCTGTGAACCACCAAGACGACTGCTGTTCAAAAGCAACAAATTTTAATGTTCTTATTTTATAATTCTTCCAAGATACAACTTTTCTGAGACACAGTATTTCACCATGCAAAGCTTGGTGCTTATGGATTTCTGCTTTTAACAGAGTAAAAAATCAAACTCTGTAAATAGAAAATGCATAGTTTTATATATTACGCAGGAGGATATTGATTACAAAAGTCTTTGATTATAAAATACTTATATATTTCATGTGAATTTACTTACAATTATCATCATACAACAGAAGCCTAACAAAGGAAAAATAAAATTACATCACAACACAGAAATAACTAGTTTGTGTCTGTCCTGGTTCAGGCTCAGATAGAGTTAATTTTCAACTAAGCTGGGAGAGGAGCCGAAGCTGGTGGCACCTGTGGCTGGGGGACACAGCTGGGATAGGTTACTAATTAGCCAACAGCTGGGATAGTTTACCCAAATTGGCCAAAGGGCTGTTCCATACCATGTGATGTCATTCTCAGTATAGAAGTGAGGACAGTGGGGAGGTGCAGGTTCCTGCTACTCAGGAGGAAGCTGGGCATCAGAATCCACTGTGAGCTATTGTACTATAAATTAAGTGTTTAAGTATTTTCTTTTATTGTTGGTTTTGTTTTCCATTTCTGTTTTATTTTCCTCTGTTGTTCTATTAAACTGTTTTTATCTCAACCCATGAGTCTTGCTTTCTTTTCTTTCCAGATTCTCCTCCCTGTCCCACTGTGGGAAGTGATGAGGGGGAAGTGAGTGAGCAACTGTGTGGTATTTTAGCTGCTGAGTGGTGCTAAACCACGACAGTTTTTTTTGAGCAGGGAAATAACCAGCATACAGATATCAACTTATCTTCAAGGCTATTGATGTTACGATATCATAAATTGATATTGCATAGTACAACAAAATGACAATTTTCATCATTATCTCTGAGATGATAAACAGCACCACAGGGAATATATAGAACATGTAACTGGTAACATAGAACATGTAACTGGTAACATAGAACATGTATGTAACATAACAATGTGGCCAACCACATTATGACCAGTAAGTAATAACCAATGTAATAAGTGTGCATAACAAATTTTGTTTCTAGCTATTCAGATCAGATCTGTAGTTATCCCAATCCTTTGTGCCCTACGTTGGGCATCAAAAGAACTTTCATGGCTTAGCCCCAGTAGCAAAACCTGCCCCTCAGCACCCTCCTCACTTTTATACCAAGCATGACATCACATGGTATGGAACAGCCCTTTGGCCAACTTGGGTAAACTATCCCAGCTGTTGGCTAATTAGTAACCTGTCCTAGCTATGTCCCCCAGCCACAGGTGCCACTAGCTCCAGTTCCTCTCCCAGCTTAGCTGAAAATTAACTGTAACCTAACTGGAACCAGGACTGTGTCAACAATTGCAAACTCCTCAAATATATATATATATATATATATATACATATACATACATATGTATACACACACACCCTGACAGCTGTTGGAGACATGACACAGCAGAGCACAGGCACTCCAGGAGGTTCCTGGAATGTGTGGATGACAACTTCCTCCTGCAGGCGAGAGAGGAACTGACAAGGAGGGGTGCCATGCTGGACCTCGTACTCACCAACAGGGAGGGACTGGTAGGGGATGTGAAACTGAAGGACAGCCTTGGCTGCAGTGACCACGACACAGTGGATTTCAAGATCCACAGGGCAGCGAGGAAACTACACAGCAAGCTCTCTGCCCTGGACTTCAGGAGGGCAGACTTTGGCCTCTTCAGGGACCCGATGGGCAAAGTGCCATGGGAGGCGGCCCTGGAGGGAAGAGGGGCCCAGGAAAGTTGGTCCATATTCAAGGAGCACCTCCTCCAAGCTCAGCAGAGGTGCATCCCAATGAAGAGCAAGTTGGATAAAAAGGCCTGTGTTGATGAGCAAGATGCTCCTGGACCAACCGAAAGTATAGAAGGAAGCCTATAGAGCATGGAAGCAGACACAGGTAGCCTGGGAGGACTACAAAGAGGCTGTGCAAGCGGCCAGGGATCAGGTGAGGAAGGCTAAAGCCCTGACCGAATTGAATCTGGCCAGGAATGTCAAAAACAACAAGAAAGGTTTCTATAGGTATGTAGGGGACAAAAGAAAGTCCAAGGAAAATGTAGGCTCCCTCTGGAAGGAAACAGGTGTCCTGGTTACCCGGGACATGGAGAAAGCTGAGGTACTCAATGACTTTTTTTGCCTCAGTCTTCACCGATAAAGGCTCTTGTCTCGCCATCCAAGCTGTGAAAGGCACAAGCAGGGACTGGGAGGATGAAGAACCACCCACTGTACTGGAAGAGCAGGTTCAGGAACATCTAAGGAACCTAAAGGTGCACAAGTCCATGGGAGCTGATGAGATCCATCCACGGGTCCTGAGGGAACTGGCAAATGAAGGTGCCAAGATGCTGGCCATTGTATTTGAGAAGTTGTGGCGGTCTGGTGAGGTCCCTGATGACAGGAAGAGAGGGAACATAACCCCCATTTTTAAAAAGGGGAACAAGGAAGACCAGGGCAACTACAGGCCGGTCAGCCTCACCTCTGTGCCTGGCAAGGTCATGGAGCAGATTCTCCTGGAAACCATGCTAAGGCACATGGAGAGCAAGGAGGTGGTTGGTGACAGCCAGCATGGCTTCACCAAGGGCAGATCGTGCCTGACCAATTTGGTGGCCTTCTATGACGGGGTAACAGCATCGGTGGACAAAGGATGAGCAACTGACTCCATCTACCTGGACTTGTGCAAAGCTTTTGACACTGTCCCGCACAACATCCTTCTCTCTAAACTAGAGAGACATGGCTTTGATGGACGGACCACTAGGTGGGTAAGAAGTTGGCTGGATGGCCGCACTTAGAGAGTGGTGGTCTAGGGCTCAATGTCCAAGTGGAGAGCGGTCACGAGTGGCGTCCCTCAAGGGTCTGTATGGGGCCCGGCCCTGTTCAACATCTTTGTCGGTGACATGGACAGTGGGATAGAGTGCACCCTCAGCAAGTTCGCCGATGACACCAAGCTGTGTGGTGCTGTCGACACGCTGGAAGGGAGGGAGCCGTCCAGAGGGACCTTGACAGGCTGGAGAGGTGGACCTGTGCCTACCTCATGAAATTCAACCAGGCCAAGTGCAAGGTCCTGCCCCTGGGTTGTGGCAGTCCCAGGCACAAATATAGGTTGGGCGGAGAATGGATTGAGAGCAGTCCTGAGGAGAAGGACTTGGGAGTGCTAATCAATGAGAAGCTCAACATGAGTTGGCAATGCACCCTTGCGGCCCAGAAGGCCAACCGCATCCTGGGCTGCATCAAGAGGAGCGTGACCAGCAGGTCGAGGGAGGTGATTCTGCCCCTCTGGAGTACTGTGTCCAGTTCTAGAGCCCCCAACATTAGAAGGACATCGACCAGCTGGAGAGGGTCCAGAAGAGGGCCACAAAGATGATAAGAGGGCTGGAGCACCTCTCCTATGAGGACCGGCTGAGAGAGTTGGGGCTGTTCAGCCTGGAGAAAAGGAGGCTCCGGGGAGACATGATAGAGGTCTTCCAGTACCTCAAGGGGTCCTATAGGAAAGATGGGGAGAGGCTGTTCAGTAGAGCCTGTTGTGACAGGACAAGGGCTAATGGTTTTAAACTAGAGGGAAGTAGGTTTAGATTAGAAATTAGGAAAATTTTTTTTACGCTGAGGATAGTGAAACACTGGCACAGGTTGCCCAGAGAGGTGGTGGATGCCCCATCCCTGGAAACATTCAAGGCCAGGTTGGATGAGGCTCTGAGCCACCTGATCTAGTCAGGGATGTCCCTGCTCCTTGCAGGGGAGTTGGACTAGATGACCTTTGAAGGTGCCTTCCAACCCTAACCATTCTATGATTCTATATACACACATATATACGTACATATATATATAAATACTCAAATACACACACACACACACACACATATATGTATATGTATATATATATATATACATCCTAGAAGTATCTCCTAGCAATGGAATTGAATGAAAATACAATTTGTCACTAAAAAACTACAGCTGTTAAATATGTGCACCCACAATTTCCTATAAAAATCTATTAAAACTGCAGATGAAAAGAAGTAAGTACAAAGACAAAAAGTAGGACTTTTAGTGAATGATATGTAAGGGAAGAAACATGTGTTTGTTCATTAAATACTAGCTATTGAAAAGTTTTGGTTTAAGTTAATCTACTTGTTAGGACTCCCTCTGCAGCCATAATGGAAGACAAGCACCTCCAACTGTCCATGAAGTTAAGGTGTGAAACCAGCTTTTCATTTTTACTGTTACTTAAGGTGAATGTCATCTCATGGGGTAGCAGTAGACGTTTTTCAAATATTGATTTTAAAACTAATTAAATCTTGCTTGCAAAATTTGACTTCTTGATACATGCAGCTAGACAGATAGAGTACCAACAAAAAATAACTTCTACAAAATCAGAACACTGAGTAGTTATCCAGTGAGGTATTTCAAGAATGGCCAATATATCTCAAACTCTGCTGAACATAATCCTATATTGCACATCAAAGAGGGGATCTAAAGCACTGGCATTACTCTTGTCTGAATTGTGATAGGGTGAAGCTAAGTAAAAAAATATACAGGTATATGTTATATTTAGAGAGAGAGAGAGAAGTAAGTTTCCATCTCTTTGTTGTGGTGACATGGGTTTTTTTTATGCAGTTCAGCAAGGAAAAAAATATATCTCTAGGGTTAGGAAAGAGGAATTAGAACCAGAATATTTTAACTTTTTTTTTTTTGTTTTGTCCTCCTTAACTAGAGGCAAGTTGTTGACTCAAGTCCCAGAGGCTAGGAGCATCTTCAAATATTACTTACATAATTGAAGGAGGTCTGATGTGCAGATGTTTGGAAAACATAAAGATATGCATATAAGTACACTTCCTGAAGTGTTTTGACTACTGAGCAATAATATAATACAAAGATAATGAGCAGACTTACTGAGTGTTTGTTGATGTACAATTAATATATCAAAACCATGATGTAGCATAGACATGTTGTAGTTGGAGATCAAAATACAGTGTCCAGGGTATTTTATTTACAGTAATGATGCTAATTTTTCCTTTGAAAGTTGTCTAGTCGTATCATTCACCCTATAGTATGTAGTATTTTCACTTATAGTATTTTCTCAAGTATGGTTGTGTTTCCAGTTTTAAAATTTGCTTGCTATGGCATTCACATTAAAATTCATGGATTGACAGGAACGTTTTCCCAAAACACTGACTTTAAAGAAAATTGAGAGGGGGAACAAATTTTCACATGCAAGATAATCGGCTTTGGCAATAAATCATTGTCTGTGATGATTTCAGATAAGATGACATTTCATTGAAACCAATTAAAAATTTATTTTTTTTTAGCTGGGGGGAAGGGTGTGGGGGAAATCACTCTTTTGTATTGTGAACTGCAGTTGACAACTATATGGGTAGAGCAACCAGAATGTACCAATTGCCATGTAGGTCATGCAGTCTTCCATATCACTCCCAAAATTTTATGTATATGCTATAGCTGAAAAAATCAACGTAAAATTCAACTAGCTTGCTGAGTTTTACAAAATACTGTCACTATATGAAGCACAAGTAAGCTTAAAAACTGTAATGTGGGACGACCTTTGCAACAGAAGGGCAAATCAAGGTTCTCCATCACCATGTAGGTACATTTAACTGTAACGACTGGACACCTGTGATCCCCAACAATGCTGGCTAGCCTAGGTCTTGCTGCTCTTTGAAGCCTATGCTTGTCAGCTTTGCCATGAGCATCCCGCGAGTCTCCTGCTAGATATACTCCTCTTTGTCCCCTCCTTAGTCCTCTCCCTTATGAGTTTGTAAAACTGCAGTGAGAGAGACTGCTTTGATTAGACCTTTGCCTGAGGTGACAAAATTCAGATAATTTGGCTTAAGATGAGGAGGAAGTTGCTCACGAAGGAACAGGTACCTGATGTAAATATGAAAAGAAGTTATATTTCACCCACACCAGGGGTTTTATTTAAATGCGTCACACTTTATCTTTGTGAAATACAAATATAGTCCTGGCATCCCAGGAGTCAGAATTGCTGTTTATGACTGTACTGAATTTACAAAATATTCAAGGCCTTGTTCAAGCAGGAAATAACAACTTTTTACACACATCGCCAAATCTAGAAAAGCTAAAAGGAGGGTGATCCTTGACTTACTGCTGGAAGGGGAGAAGAGAGAAGGAAAGAGAAAAGGAGGTAGAAATAAACAGTTGCCAGCTTCTGCCCATGACACCAGGGGAAAAGAGAAACAACTGTTCCAAATCTCTCCTGGCTTGCCTCACCCCTTCCTGAAGGACAAGTATGAAAACACAAGAGGAAATTTCCCAGCTCAAATTCTTTCATGTATTTCTGGTGTATCTGTCTCATTCTCTGCCTGTTCACATGGCTGCCTCCCAATTCAAGCATTTTCTTGCTTGGAGCCAGATTTCCTTTCTCCTCAGGGCTCATCTCAGTGGGAAAGACTCTCCTTTCATCCAATCTATCTCAGCTGGCCTAGGCCTATGGCTTGTTTTTCTATCTCAAACTGAAGGAAAATCTTCCCAGTCCCCATCTGTGACGCATTTCTCCAGCCAGTCCCAGCCTCCCCTTCATTCCTGTTCCTAACGCTTAGCTCTGGTCAGGATCCACATACATGGCCATAATGTATCCTTCTTCCCTGCACAAGCAACCCCAGACCACAGTAGCCATTTCTCCTTTTTTTTTACACCATGTTTTCCACTGACAAGTTTCTTGCCCGTCTCTTCCACAGATCTTTGCACCAGTGTAAGATTTTGTCTCCTCTGAACGGTGGTCAAGCTGTTTCTCTCTCTGGACCCTGGTTTTCTGTCCTACTGTGTGGTCCCACTGCATTGCAGCCCTTGGACATGTTCAGTCACTCTTTGAAGCTGGCCCATATCTGATGTTCAAGGGGCACTCAGGATGGCAAGGAATCAGCACAGACACTGAGGAATGACTGTAGGGCTATCAGTTACTAAAATCACTGTAGAACATGTACAAACCATGGAAATTTGAAAGCAAATTTTTTTAAATGTTTGCACAGGAAGAGATAAATTACTGTCCCCGGCACAAAAGGCAGACTGTGTGAAGAAATTCAATCCATGCAGTTGAAGTTTGACAGAATTACAAGCTTGTTAAATAGGGCCTTAAAATGGGAAATTTCAAATGTTCTTATTTACAAGGTAGGGCATGAGGAAAAGGGGGAAAGGAAAGGGCAGTGTCAGCCCTGCCTGTCATATCCAGAGCTTTACCTTCAGTGTCTATTAACTGCAACCTTACAATGAAATAGCATTGTCTAAAATACAATGACAGTCTGTGAAGCAGGCATGAGGTTTCAGGCTTCCCCACTGCTTTATACTAGGCTTACTCTGACTCTCTTCTGAGCCCAGTGAAATCTTTGTAGTGTGTGTCTGCTTCAGCAGCGGAAGCAGTAAGTTGCTCCAGTTGCTCCAGCTTCAAATAGCATAGGATGTTTTGCAAAGAGAGACAGTGGCTTGAGTCTCCTCAGGTGGAGAAAATGGAGCCCAGACCTCACACATTTATCTGGAGATGTGCCTTTAAAGAAAAGCATGCTTCCTGCTCCTGAATACGCTCTCTGAAAGAAAATAATTTTCTGTGAGGTGAGAGAGCTTGCTACAATGAGCCAGACACCAAACAACAGACACCCAACCCCAGTTATGTGGGACAACCGTGTGAAATCTTTTACCCACTCTTTCATCTTCAGATTCTCCACCAGATTAGTCCAGGTGGCTCCTCTGTGGTGTGCCAATCATTCTGGTAGCTAACAATATTTTTTGGGTTTCATTCTTCCAACAAGAGGCTAAAATATCAGATGTTGCAAAAGTTCTTCAGTCTCGCTGAGTACCATATTCACTGGAAATTAGGACTGAAAGAGGTTTGCTTAGCTGTTGCTTCAAGATTGTATTCATCTAACCCAAGCTTCAAGCATCAGACATACTTACCCATTAAGTAATACTGGGCTCAAAGAGTTAGCAGGAAGGATGTAAACATGGCTTTCATACATTTTCTCAAGAAGAGCCTAACATAATCATCATAGTTTTCAAAGAAAAAAAAAAGAGTAAGCATTTTAAAGACTTACTGTAAGTAATTTCTGTGAAATTTAACTCCTATTTACATGAAAAATATTTTCTGTTGCTTGAAAACTGTTCCACCTTTACCCTGGCTATATTCCCTTTGAAAATTAAAAAGTTTCTTTCATCCTACCCAGTAGATTTACTAAACTTTCTAACTATTTATTTGACCTTATTTTCTTAGACCAGCCTTGAAGTTACATTTTCCTTTTTTTGCAGTATTAATATGTAGTGAATATCAAGTCATCCAAAACTGCTTTAATGTATTCCAATATCATACCAACACACTCCCTTTGGATTAATTAAAAAAGAAATATGAACTTTCCATTGTATAGAAATTCTCCACAACCTTGGCTTTATAAAAGAGAAGACTGATAGAATTGTTGATCCATTAATTTTATAATTCTTTTGTGGGAAGATGGGGTGGTTTTCCTACAAAATCTATATTAAGATATCAGCCTGAAAGGAAAAAATAAAACAAACACTAGGGACTTTGCCAGACTGAATCTCACTAATCAATTGTGGTTAAGAAAGAAAATTATTAAGAATTTATCTAAAATCAAATGTGATTAGATGAGAAACATGTGAACCACAGTATAGCTGTATCTGAATACTGAATGATTTAATGAACACTGTAATTCAAGTTTCTTGTTCTTCTCTCCCATGGTTCACTGTGCTCACCTTTTTGACTAGCTCACATGATGCATCACAAAAGATGAGGTCCAAAGGAAACAAAGGTTTTGTTTCCATAGAACAAGGATAAAGACAACTGTGAGGAAGATAAGCTTTTATGGATTCTCAATGTGTGATCAAGTAATCTCACATTTTAAGAAGTGAAAGATCTAAACTATAAAGATGCATAAATGCAAGCTAGGTCTACCTGCACAGCCACAAAGGAACCATATGGCAATTTTTGTAGTCAGAGACTAAAAATGAGCAGTAGACCCCAAGGTCCTCAAAAGCTTTTTCTAGATCAAGCCTTTTCCAAGCAAAACAGACCTTGTGTTAGAAGAATGACATAGACATCACTAAAAGTACCAAACAGCTAGATTCCACATGCAATCTTCCTTTCCAGAAGATGTTTAGAACAGGATCAAAGAGGTGATAGATGTGATCTTTGTCTAAATGGAACATCACTAAAAGCACAGAAATTTCTTTAAGTTCTCTTGCTCAATGACCAGATTTGTGAGATCTCTAATCACAATATCTTTCATCTATTAATTTTTCCACTGAAAAAATACTACATGATTTGAATATAATCAAAAAAGCAAACACAAATCATTAAATACAGATATTTTTGGAAAAAGAGACAAAGCATAAAAGATCTCTTAGCCTTTTCAACTTAAGACATCCATTTCATAGGACTTCTGAAAGAAAGCAGAATTATTTTACACTTGCAGTGAGCAGCACAAATCCTATGGTATGTAAACACAGGACCAATACAAGAAAATAAGCAGCAGCACACAGATAACTCCAAAATGTAATATAAGAACCTGGATAATATATTATAGTTCAGTTAATTTATAATCTGCACCTAGACTTTTACATACAGCATGAATAAGAAGTCAGAGACTCATTCTTCATTTTGTATTCAACATCATGAAAATTATTCTTGAACCGCTGTACTCATACCACACATAAATTGTTAGTAAATTGAACAGTGTTCCAAAAGATATTTGGCTGTGTTGCTTGTATTATGTCTCCTTAACAATATTACACTGAGCAATAAAAGGTTGAATCTTAATGCATGTATGTAATATAATTGCATATATGTAATAGAATTGAAATGCAGTTCATATGCCAAGTCAGGTCTTGGTTTTCTAGATTTTACTGCTTATGAGTACAATCTTAGCATCTTGATAATATAATCACCATATAAAAGCTGTAGTTGCATTACATGAATATTAAAAATTTTACTGTTGCAAAGACAAACATTAGAATCCTGGAAAAAGACAGAAATAAAGAAAGCTATCCATGTAATAAAGTACATTATGGAATTATGCAATACTTTTTTTTTTTTTTAAAAAAAAGGATCAGTATAGACTATTATGTGTTTAAATGAAAAAGAAGAAAAAAAAAAGTCCGTACAAGGAAGTTAAGAGTCTCACTGACATTTCAGTTGTCATCTGGACGTGCTGATGATTCTGACTGAGTGAATTTGTGTTGAAAAGTAAAAGCCATGGCTCCAATCAAGGACACACACTCTAATTAACTACTGTACATCAGGGAGAAGAAATTAAGAGTTACATTGAGCCCAGCACTAATTCCTGTGCCCAGGGGAATGCGAAAACTGCTTGGTTCAATTAATCAGTTGTCTGACGAGTAGAGGCCCAGAAAGTATTACAACCTCTGACGGTGATACTAGAGCTTAGTAACCTGGGAAATTCTGAGGTACAAGGACGTAACAGAGAGACAGACTGAAAAAAAATATAATGATTGCTAAGCTTCAAATTAGTTCCAGAGACAACCTAGCTGTTCATACAAAAGATTGGTATTTAAATTTATGGATTTGAGTTGGGAATTTATTAGCTAATAAGACAAAGTCTGTTGAGGGAAAGGGGATGGAGCCAAGGAAAAAAGGAAAGCAAGAGAAAGATTATTTGTTGGGAGATGATTAAGTGAAAATGTAAAAGAAGCTAGGAGGAAGAATGCAGAGGACAAAAGACTTTTCGGAGTGAAGACTCTAGAACCTAGTTTGGTATCACCACTTGAGTGATAACAGATCTCTGCCTGAATTGCCTCAAGTCCTGAGGGGCTCAGCTACAAAAGAGAAGAGGGATGCTTTTATCTGCCAAACAGATTCGGTGCACTCTCTCTGTTGCCTCTTGGGAATCCACCAGTTGTGGAGGGTGCTCACAAGCTCCTGCAGCCCTATACAAGGCAGAAAATTCCCAGGAAGGTTTAAGGTTATGATTTCAGCACAGAGAGGCCCCGTGACTGTTTTTCAATGCAAATGTTTAGGAACATGCAGAAGAGTTTAGAGACTGACAGCTTGCATAAGTCTGTTCACCAGGAGCAAAGAAATACAGGACAGATAAGCCTAAGTTAGAAGAACAAGAAAACCAAAATCTAGATATTAGATTCCTCTTCTTGTCATATGTGACTATATATGTAGATTATAGAAATTAAATAAGAATATTGCCAAGGATGTGGGACAGGATTAAAGACAAAACTACATACATGTCCAGTTAAAATCATTAAAAAAAAAAAAAAAATTGCTGAAATACTCGATTACTGAGATTTTAGTAGTTTTTAGCTGAAAACTGTGTGAAGAAAAAGGAAGGGAGAGAGAGAGAGAGAATAATTCACACATTCAAAAGGAAAGACCTTAGCATCCTCCACGTCTTCAGCATCAGGCTTACCAGGAAACCTGTCTGTCAGTGTTGACTTGAAGATGAAGATCCATTTAGACAGAAAAGGTTAAGTAGGTGCTGCCTTTGGTTTCTGGTCCTAGCCTTTTTCTGAAGGTTCCAATGCCTAAAGCAGAGATGGCTGAAAGAGCAAGGTATCTGTTCCTGAACATCCACAGCCAGCATCCAAACATTTTAACATAACCTGAGATCAGTCATTCAGCCAATTTCAGGTCAGCTGTAGAAAGCAAGTAGAAGATTAAGCAGAATTCAGACCTTGCTGATAACAGATCACAAGCCCTCAGATTCCAACTATTTGGCATGTCTGCCATCTCCTATAAATCAGCTGAAGATACATTCCTTGCATTGTTTGAACACACATATGAGTATATAGCTTTGAAGCTGAGCTTTTTCTGAAAGCTCTTCTTGTAGATCCTGTCTCCCTCTTTAGCTTTTCATTTAGCCTCAGTCAGAGGCAGCCACACACTAAATTCATACAGCTACAATTTCATTGCTGGACATAAGATGCATATGCGTTGGCATGTTGCCTGCACTAGAGTGAGTGATGAAATCCTTCAGAGTACAGTTTGATCTAGTTTTCTTTTTCACAAAAACCAGGACATGGTAGATGACTGTGTGTAACAAGTCTTTATCTTGGTGTAGGATGGGGATGCAGTCAGGGTGCACACTCAGGTCGTGGCTTCCACAGTTGAGGCATATCCACAAGCAACCTGGTTGCTCTTTCAGAGAAACATAAAAATAAAAAGGTACTTTAAAAGTTAAAGAAGAAGAATGCAAAGCTTGACTCAAACACCAGAAGCTCAACAGAGCTTCCATTGGATGTGGATTAACAGTATAAAATAAGGCATATTTAATTTTGTTTTGTTTAATTGTTAATAACGATGGGAAAATAAATACTGGAAATATTCAATATTATTCAGTTTTTAAAAATAAAATCTATTTTAAATGTAGCAAAGTTTATTTTAATTGAAATGAATGTTGATTTTTCTTATCTTAGTACAGCTTTGCAAAGATAAGAAATTTCAATCTTTTTTCTTTAATGAGTTTTATTGGTCATGCTAGCAAACATTACTTAAACAAGAAATTGATTTTCTACTGTGGAATTAGGTCATAGTCAAACATTCCCAGAGTATTTCATTTTCTGCCCCTATTGATATTCCGCTATGGAGATTTTGAAAATGCACACACTGTGTTTGTACACTGTGTAAGCAAGGGAGGTACAACAATTATTGGCCCTTTCCCAATTTGTTCTGAGTAACAGAAAGGTGAAGACTTTTTTTTTGGTCTGTTTTTATAGGGTACACTTACTATATTCTTTATGTTCTTAGAAACGAACACTTCCCCACATTGTTCCAAGTAAAGCTCACGTACAGGGGTGACCAGAACTATAAACAGCAGTCCAACGTAGCTCTACCACTCTCCTATATACTGACACTGGTAATTGCCATTACAGGCTAAAGTGCTACCACACAAGTATGAAAAGCTGAAAGCTTGTCCATTAGAAGTGATGCGCTATTTAAGAGTCTGACTAATAAGTACCTAAATAATAGATCAATAAATTTAGTGTCTAGTCCGGAAAAGGACTAATGAAGGCCTCAGGAGGACCTCTGTGTATTCAGTGATGAGAACGTGCACATCAAGAAGTACCAGATAGTATCTTAAACATGAACGGAACACAGTGCTGTTAATGACTGCAGCTTGCATGTATGTTTAATGTACAGATAAAGGACTGGTCAAGCAAAAATTATTTTCAAAAAGTTATTTTTTTTAGAGTGTTTTCCATACAACCGAATGCCAAGTCAGGAATTGGTAAAGGTATACAAAAGGAAGTCACGGTTCAGTCTCATGCTGCTAGACACATCTGTGTGTGACCTGATCATCACTATACTTACCACATTGTGCTTGCCAAAATAAGGAATATTCATTATAAATACAGTATTGAGCTGATGTGGTGGTAAAGAAACAGGGCAAAGCACCACCGGGGCATTGCTGTTACTGTTGGCTGGTTGGCAAGGAAAATGTGACAGCAGCTTGGGTCCTTGCAGCCCCAGTACTAGCAGACCTCTGGAGAAAAAAAAAAAGTGGTCAGTATTTCTTCCTACTATAAATATTTTATCTATCTCATATATCTAGGCTCTTTGCTTTCACAGAATTTCATTATACTCATGACTTACATTCATCCTGGGATTGTTTAATACAGTCAAAGCTCCCACTGACTCTTTCAATCTGTAGTCCCAAAACTGCATAAAAATTATTGCTATTAATATCTAAATGCATGAATTTGCACTATAAAATGCTTCTCTTTCTTGTTTTATTGACTTTGGGGCAGTGATTGTCTTTTATACGTGGACTTCATGTTAACAGAAATATGTCAAAAAGCCATTAAAGAAAATAACTCAACACTATATCTGGCTAGAAATGGGAAAAGAAAGTAAACAGTAAAAGTTTTCAAAGATACAGTGGTTTGATTTATGGATGATAATCTGCAGCCTTAGTTATTGCATGGCTGACTAACAAAACTGTCTCAAAATGGTTTTGTGAATACATACTCACATATTCACATATTATGGGAAAAGTCTTAATATACTGTAACTACAAATTAGACACAATTGATGCACTTACAAACTCGTAACAGCTATCAACTTGCACTCAAGAAGCTGCCTCCAAAAACGAAGTTTAAAAATATTGTTCCAAGCCAGATTTGAATCATGTATTCAAAGGGAAATCTAATTTGTATGCCAATACATCACTACGTGAGTAATTTGTAATAAGGAAGAAGCTTCAGAAATTTATGTTTTATGCTAAATCTCAATGACCAGTTCTGCAAAACACAAGAACTGCAGGACACAACAGGCTGACTCTGTCTGAAATTCCTTCTCCTATGCCTTTATTCCACTCCCAAACACTGACAACAGCAAGACTCTGGAGCGAGGATTAATCCCTGGGGCCAAAAGACGCCCTTCCCATCACCTCTGTGCCTACACAGGCACATGTACATATGCACAGACCCAGAACAGACGAAAAAAAAGTATCATCCTCAAAACTACAACCTAAAATCAACTGGAAAACATTTTCCCATTGAAAAAATAAGAGTAACGTGATGGAAAATTACATTATTCAATCTGAGATTTTATTAATATTTTGGTAATTTTTTAAGACCAGATAAAGAAATGAAATAATACTTATTACAGTATTGGTTATGGTGTTTGGATAAAAGTTCTCTAACTGATGTGTTTTATTGAACCAGTACAGTAATCTTTTATCTTTTTCCTTTTTATGCACAGTTTTTATATGATATGAATAGCTAAGAGGTCAAATATAATTACTCATAAGGAGAATTACTAATGCTGGTAAATTGGATAATGCTCCTTAGGAGACGGTAAAGTAATTACTTTCTCAAGAACTCCTGACTTACCTCAATATGTGTTGATAATATTCTCTGTACAGTTATTTATAAAGTCTGTGCTTTAATGGACGGATGCTTGATAATTTTCCTTCCAAATGTAGGCATGATCTCATATAAATATTCCATTTTCTCCCCATGTAGAAATGTATTTTTCTTACTGCATGCACTTCAAAGATTTATAAATAAAAAATAAGATTAAAAAAATTTACAAATGAGTGTGGAGATTTCTCCTCTGCATGCCAACAAATGTGACACTAGATATTCCTCAGTGGAAGAAGTGGATTATTTGACAGTTGGTTGCCAAGGATGAAAGTAGTGGATATCTGAGGTAGGTCACGCACGCACTGGCTGTAAACACTGCTGGCTTATCCATTGCATACTCCTTGTTTATCTCTCCTCCTTTATTGCTTATTACTGTTTTAAATTGTAATGTCTTTCTAATTTCATCCATTTTCTCCTTGAGGCCTGGTGCTCCTCCTAATTATCTGTAAAGTGTTGTTAAAGGATTAACAAGCTGTATGTTCTGTGATTCACATTTCACTGACCAAAAAATGTATCTCCTAACTGTAGAATTTCCTAGGTCCTGTTGATACATAGCCTCATTGTCTGTTATAATTCTGAATTAAACTGCAGATAGACAAGAACCTCAATTTGTTGAGAAAAAAATGTCATTTGTCAAGTGTGGATTTTTTCAGTCTTCTCTCTCTCCTTCGTTGGACACAGCTCTTATACAGACACTTCTAACTTCTCTATCTGTTTCACGGGGCTGTAAAAAGGACCCAGCCTTGATTATAATGAAAGAATTGCTGGCTACATGGAGAAAGGAAGAAACAAAAATGGCAAATGTGAAACTCACACTAGTATGAATACAATTTCTTCCTACTCCATCTCATCCATCCCCCTTCCTCCTCTTGTCAGCCTTATGTTACAAGGAATGCTAATGAGAACTGAAAAAAATACAACACTATTTTTGATTGTCAGCATTTTTGAGGGTAGATTAGATGCACAGAAGCAATAAAATAGGAAACAATTGAGAAAAATGTACTGGTTTTGAAAGCTGATCATGCTCAAAGGCTTAATACATACAGTGTTTAAAACCCAGAACAGGTTAAAAACCAGTGAGAGGCACTAGGACCATGCATTCCAGAGAGGAAATGTTTATCGTGGAAGGTAAGAACTCACAAAAAACATAAATAATAAAATTTATTTCCTCCAGTAAAAAAAAAAAAATTGGTTTAGACTATTTAGTTTAGAATATTTTCTGCAGATCTTGAATACAAATGCAAACAGCAGCTGTTTTCCCCAGATTTTACACACAGAGGAACTGAGACACAGAAAAATAAAACATCTGCCTTAGCTCACCTATTGTTTCAGCAGAAAATCCAGGAATTGGAGTTCAGGAGATCTGAGCTGTAATGCAGACACCAAAGAGACACCACTCTAGGTACACAGAGTGTAGTATCACTAAAGACGTTTACATTTTGAATTTAGAATATAAGACCAAATAGGTCTCTAAAGCTTTCGGATAGATTACTAAACAAAGGAAAATGAAGTCATATACAAAAAGCTAGATATGGCAATATTCATAGGCTAACATATAGTTCAAGGAAAAATGTTAATTGGGCCCTAAAGGAAGCACGTGTGCCCTCAAAGAAGCAGAAATACCCACACACAAATATCAGAAGAAAAACAGTAAGTGGAATTATACAGAAAATACAAAAAACAATACTAAAATATAGCCAAACAAGAATAAGGTTAACAACACAGCTGCTAGTATGAAGGCAGAATATGGCCTTTTGGTAAAAGCATCAAACAATAAGCAAAAAAAAATAATAGTAGTTGCAAGTGCTGACATTAAATGCATCGCCTCAAAAATGTCTTAATGTCTCTATCTAAGAAAATGTCAATAATATTTGAGAAAGAGCAAACCAGAAGAATGAGTAAGAAAATATCCTCGAATACGCTAAATCTGACATACAAAATAGGCACAGCACTGTACATGAAAGTTGCAAAGTGTTCTGAACAGGGCAAAGAGTCCTTTGATGTTTTAAGATGTATAGGTGAAACTGAAATCCTAATATGCAGGCAAACTGTCAGCCAGGGATGAACGCGAATACAAAGAAAAACAGCAGGAGAAGAGGTTGGGATTGATGCCATCCAGAGGGACCTGGACAGGCTGGAGAGGTGGGCCCGTGCCAACCTCATGAAGTTCAACCAGGCCAAGTGCAAGGTCCTGCATCTGGGTCATGGCAATCCCAGGCACAAATATAGGTTGGGCGGAGAATGGATTGAGAGCAGCCCTGAGGAGAAAGACTTGGGAGTGCTGGTGGACGAGAGGCTCAACATGAGCCGGCAATGCGCCCTTGCTGCTCAGAAGGCCATCCGCATTCTGGGCTGCATCAAGAGGAGCGTGGCCAGCAGGTCGAGAGAGGTGATTCTCCCCCTCTACTCTGCCCTGGTGAGACCACACCTGGAGTACTGCATCCAGTTCTGGATTCCCCAGCATAAGAAGGACATGGACCAGTTGGAGAGGGTCCAGAGGAGGGCCATGAAGATGATGAGAGGGCTGGAGCACCTCTCCTATGAGGACAGGCTGAGAGAGTTGGGGCTGTTCAGCCTGAAGAAGAGGAGGCTCTGGGGGGACCTGATAGCAGTCTTCCAGTACCTCAAGGGGGCCTACAGGAAAGATGGGGAGAGGCTGTTCAGTAGGGCCTGTTGTGATAGGACAAGGGGTAATGGGTTTAAATTAGAAGGAGGTAGGTTTAGATTAGATATTAGAAAAAAATTTTTTACAATGAGAGTTGTAGAGCACTGGAACAGGTTGCCTAGAGAGGTGGTGGATGCCCCATCCCTGGAAACGTTCAAGGCCAGGCTGGATGAGGCTCTGAGCAACCTGATCTACTCAGGGATGTCCCTGCTCCTTGCAGGGGGGTTGGACTAGATGACCTTTGAAGGTCCCTTCCAACTCTAACCATTCTATGATTCTATGATTCTAATTTGGATGGAAAGTCCTGGGTCTTAGCAGAATAATGCTCCAGTAGAACAGTAATGGCCCAGTAGGCAGAAAGAATAACTAAAAAGAGAAATGTTTAATTTAAAACATTTTCAAGTAGAAGTTTTTAATTGATTTTTTTTTCTTCACATACTGTTGTGTAGAACACAAGAAATTTTTTGTCCTTTTTTGAGAAATTTCTCCCTCTCCCCAACATTTTCCATGGTCTCCCTTAACACCAGACACACTTCATATAACAAACTAGGGGACGGGAAGGAAGAAAAGGAAAGGAGAAAAAAATCACAATTACAGACAACAGAAAGAAAAAAAAAGTGTTACACATTCTGACTTTTTGAAGATATGCTTCATTTCTAATAAAACAGAGAAAATCAACATTCATCTAAAAAAAATTACGATGTGTGAAAGCTTTTCATGAAACTATTTGTTAATTTTTTAGTCCTTAACCTAAACCTTTAGTTAAAAAAAGCTGAATCTGTGGGCAAAGTGGGTGGCCTGTTGGGTAAACATGAAGGAGTGCATGGGATACGTGCTGATATTAGCTATGTTTTGGCACAGATCTAGATTACAGTTTCTTAAGTAACTTAGAAAATACAGTGAAAAAAAAAGTGTCATAAGGTAAGCGCATGACTGAACAAAAAAGATTTTGCAGGATGACTTAAACAGGACTTACCATAAGAGCGGGTTAGGCTTGTCAAAGGGACACTTAAGGTCTGTCTTGGTTTGACTCTACTCAATATTTTCCTTAGAGATTTCTGACAGAATAGCAGAAGGCTTGTAAATATTTTGTCACAGATTTGAAGAATATAATGAAGGAGACATGACAGCATCTAATCAAACCCCAGCAATAGTTGCAAGAAGGTGCTAAAGATTGCAACAAATTATTTTAACTAAACAAATTCAATTCTCAGTTTCAAAACATCTGACAATTCCAACTTTGAGGAAATCCTGAACAAGAAACAAAATATCTTGAAAAGAAAAGTGACTGCAAAACTTGCTTGCCATAGATTCCAGTAGATTATGAGAAGTGCAACAGCAACACAGGAGGACAACTGCTCCCTACCTGCCCCTTTCAGGGCCTAGATCGAACCCAGAGCCATGGCTCTCAGCTAGCTCTGCAGAGAGGGACTGCATTAGTGACAGTAATTATGGAATCAATTCTTCTTGTCATTTTTGCCATTAAAAACTTAAATTTGCAGCTCACAGTATTTAATAATGAGCTCATTTGCATTTATGTAGAGTCATCATCACTGTAGCTGTTGATAATTTGTAGTGCTACGTTCCTCCCTTCAAACAAAGTCATATTGGAAGTGTTCTGTCCTTCCACTTACTTTAAAAATACCTTCTTTTTTTTTTAAATCTGAAAAAATCTTAGTTTTTAAGTCATCACTGGTTGGACTCCAGTTCTGAAAAGCTAGAAAAATATGTATCATTTCAGCAATATATGTATTGTTTCAGCATTGTGAAAGAAGTCTTATACATACACTGTAATTGGTAAAACATCTGAAAGCCAAATTCTCTGGGATTGTCTTTTGCACCAAGTATGCTCTTTATTCCTCTTACAGTTCCTCTCCTGTTCACAGAATGAACACAGTGTTATTGTAGCCCAGTGCTGCTCCTATCAAACAGTTTCTGCAACACCAGGCTGAAGACACATGCTCCTTGTTTGAGCGTGCACAGCTTTGTGTATGGAAATAACCTACCCCTCTTATGTGAAGGTTGAGGGAAGGCAGGGGAGCAGACAGAACAAAAATGATAAACCAGAGTCAGAGAGAGAAGTTGAACAAAAACTGGAGGAGAAAAGGAAGGAGCAGACTATTTTTTTCTAACAACCATTTGAGTAAAGGCTACTTGAGAAACTCACTTTGAAACAGGGCAACTGAGACACCACGTTCCTCCTTTGTCCAATAAAAAGCTGTAACTTGGGTCTAAAGTACACATTTGTCTGTGCCAGAATGGAAGCACAGGTCTAGATCAAATTAAAAAATATTCATCTTATACAGAGAGAAAAGCCATGCAACACCCAGTCCAAATGGTTCTGCTGGGCCAGCAAACAAAAGACCATAAAAGTCTAAAGTGCTAAAAAAACTCAAGGATAAAGCTGAAGAGAAAAATATTGCAACCTCCAGTGCTCCTCAAAAGACCCGAAGCAGACAGTGCTAGCTGCTGAGATAAATTCTTCAGATATCCTGGCAACAAGGGAGCAGAAGGAGGCCGTAAGTCTCATTCACTGCGTCTTGAGTTCATGTTGCTGGCATTGCAGATGGAAAATTTGATAAGAAACATCTGTAGCTTTGTGAAAATCCGTCAGGCTTTGAGCAGAACAGTGTATGTAGGTGGAAGAGAAGGCAAACCTTTTCTATGACAGTTCAGAAAAAATCTGGGCACTGTGCACACAGTTCTGCTGTGCAGTAGCAGCATCCTACAGACCACTATAGAGATTAGGGCTTGATCTCAGTTTAAGTTTGTCAGCAACTCCAGCAGCACCATATAATTAATCTCTACAGAGACTGATTCAGCTTGGCTGCAGAGTACATAAGACCACATGAGAAGGCATTAAGAACCTTAATGTTCTTCAGAATACAAATCACAAGTATCTAAAACGGCCAACACCTCAAGTGGCTAATCAGAGCAATTCCAACTAAATCCCTTTTCCAGAGTTTATGAGTGAATGCCACTGATGGTGCCTTTTCCATCTCTCCACATTCCCCACATTCCAGTCATCTCTAGTTGTCAATTCGCATAACAATGCACATGCTGTAAGAAAAATATGAATGAGGCACACTAAATAATGAATGGGATGAAGAAGGTGAATAGGGAAAAAATTTACTGTTTCTTACAATGTAAGAACTGGAGGATAATCAGGAGACAGCAGTATTTCTCCATACAGCAATAAATGAACCATGGATCTCATTGCCACAGGATGCTGTGAAGGCTAAAAGAATTAAAAAAAAAAACAAACCACCAAGAGCTTCTCTTAAGCTCTTGCTGCCAGCTCTAGCAGTACCCACCAGATTTAACTCCTTAAGGGGTCACCTCCCCAGATGGCAGCCAGTGGTCTGTATGGCACAACATGAAGATGCCAATATTGTATTTAAAAGCAGTGCTGATCAGTACATCAAACCCCATTCTAAATAATCCTGCAGCCAATGCACAGCTCTGCTTAACTCAATTTCTGATAAGCATATGGTAATTACACATACCTAGGCTACCTGGGTGCATTCATCATTGTTTCTGAATGGTCTGGATGTTCAGTAACTCATCACTTCTGCTAAAGAAGAGAGGCCTATAAATTACTTTTATCCACAAAATTGGAAAAGTAAAACCTAGTATCTCTGGAATAGCTCAGGATGGCACACTGTAGCTCTCCTCTGCCTGACAGGTAACAGAAGACCAGCCTCAACACCAAGCCTTCCTTCATTATCACAGCTACACACATCTGCACAGAGGAGTCTGAGGCTACAGGACAGCTTTGTAGCTGCCTTCTGTACCTAAAGGAATGGAATTGTTCCATCTCTGACTGATTGCAAAATGTCCCTAGAAATTAATCCTCTTTTAGAAACTAAGCAACAAGAAACCACAAATTAAACTGTAAAGATGAGGTGGAATCTTACTGAAAAGATCCCGTAACTGTAAGTGACTGTAAGTGAGCAATGTCTGAAAGCCAGTACTGAAAAGGCTGCTTGTACTTCTGTTTCTCCTGTGGTGATGTAGGTGCCGCACATAGGGAATACACAACCACAGTGTAAAACATACAACATTGCATTTCATAATTGCCAGTACAAGGGGGTACATAATACATTATGTATTTGGTTCCAGGTTATAGTAGACATTAAATTAATGTGTCAAGTTCCTCTTTCTGCACACACACACACACATATATGCATGATCTAAATAGTGCTCATGATTGTCTAAATTCAGAAATGGATTACTGATAATAAAATGTACGTCAGATTAAATTATACCCAAAATATATTTTTCATTTGAAACAGATTTTAGTGAAAAAGTTTTCTTTGATACAAAGCTGTGAATTGGCAAGTGCAGGTGTCATCCTATCCTCAAGCAACCTGGTACCAAAATAGTGTTTCTAATGATAAAATACACTGCCTGCTGTCCAAATCAGCACAGAATAATCTCTTTCCTTTCATAGCACGAGATGCAGGAAAAGCTGTCCTCATTACGGTTGCCTACCTCCACCTAGTGCCCAGAAAAGATATACGAATTCACTCTACAACAATCCCAGAATTAATTGTCTGCCGTTTGTGGATAAATCTTACAAATTACAAAACTCTGTTCCTATGAATTTTTAAGTGGTGAAGGAAGTTTATCTTCTTGCAAACAAACAGAACAGATTGTCTCCAGCAGGCTCAAAGAAATGCTAGTGTATTTGCGCAACACGTGTAGGAGGTGCATCTCTTACAGAGACCTGGACAGGCTGGAAGAGTGGGCTAGCAAAGAACAATATGAAGTTTAACAAAAAAAAAAAAAAGTCTTGCACCTGGGACAAAATAATCAAAGAACCCAGTACAGGCTCAGACCTGTGTGGCTAGGGAACTGCCTTGCTAAAAGTGACCTAGGGCTCCTGGTGGACAAGAAGCTGAATATAAGTCAGTGGTGCACCACAGAAGCAATGGAGGCAAATAGGATCCTGGGATGCATCTGCGGGGACATTACTAGCAGATATAGAAACATGATCATCATGCTCTACTCAGCACTTGTCAGGTCACACCTGAAGTACTGTATTCGGTTCTAGTCCCCACAATTCAAAAAAGACACAGGCAGACTAGAGAGGGTCTACAGAACGGCCATGAAGATAATCCAAGGGCTGGAGAACCTGCCCTATAAGGAAATACTGAAGGAGTTGGGTCTTTTCTCCCTGGACAAGAGAAGGTTCAGGGGCATCTCATCACAATATTCCAGTACTTAAAAGGTTGCCTCAAAGAGGATGGAGCCACATGGAGAGGACAAGGGCAATGGGTGCAAGTTGCACTGGGGGAGGTTTCTTTTTCATGTAAGAAAAAAGTTTTTCACAGTGAGAACAACTGATCACTGGAATAACCTCCCTGGGGATGTGGTGAAGTTCCTGTCACTGGAGGTTGTCAAGATACAACTGGACAGAGTGCTAAACAACCTCATCTAATCTTCCTTGTCCTCTAAAGGCTGGACCAGACCCCTTTCTATGGAAACCAGTGACACTACACCAAAAAAAAAGCACAGGCAGCATTCAGATTTCTGCAGTTCTGCAGCCAGCAAGAAGGGAGGTAGGAGGCTTGAGGAAAACAGAGGTAGGAGGAGATGGATTGGATTAATAGCTAGTTCTATATAAAAGAAGAAAAACAACCACTCCTTTGCAGTCAGGAATAGTATTCTAAAAACAGACAATCATTTCAGGACCTAAAATGTTACAGGGAACTTCCTGGTTTAGTAGTCATGGTGTCAATAGTCACAATGTCATCAGGGGTCAGCAGTCAGCCTTGACGAAAAGTAATACTCCTGTCTTGTGGGGACATGGACAATGGAAATATTCAGGGCAACATCTACAATAAAACTTTTACTCAAAACATAAGCACAAATACTACTCAAGACACAAACCCTTTAAGACAGTGGGCTTTTATGCCCACTGTTTCTCCTAAAGTGGTTTGGGGTGTTTTTACAACCAATAATGACAGAAGATTTTTGATCCACAACATGACATGCTCAGAACTCTATCTTATGACTTTTTGGTACAGTAAAATTTTGTGTCCATGAAAGTCATAATTTAGTTCTCTGTAGATATTTTTTAGATATTTTTGCAGAAATTATACTTTACCCACACCTTTCCTTTTTACTCCTGCCATCTGGAAATACTTAAGTTTCTTTAACAATCACTCATCTGTTTATCAGAGATGTAGAAAGACCATTAGGGTACAGAGAAGACTGTAAAAGAAGTGTTTGTTCTTTAGGGGAAAAAGAAGAAAGTAGGGGAAGAAATACATCATTGTTTTTACTTTGCCGTCTTAATCTCTATACTTAAGCTAAAATCATCCCTTAAATATACAGCCTGAGCACTTTCAGTGGACATGAAGGCAGTCTTTGAGAGAGAAAATTTACTTCATTTGCACAGCATCGATTGGCAGCAGACCCATTTCACTACTGCTACAGCATGCAAGTCATTACAGAAGTTCCCTGTGCAAGAAATCAAAGGGAAAATATATTCCTCTACAGAATATGCTCCAAAGCTTGTCTAGCACACAGCATGCAATGAAAGCCCCAGAAAATTGCAAACTCAGCAAGGTTAATAACCATTTTTTACATTTAGCCCTGTGGTCTTATGCTTTGCATAAGCTCTGTTACCCTAAGAAAACCATGGGAAGCCCTGTGACTCAGACATAGCCAACTGATAAAGGTCTTGACATTATTCCTTGCTTTTAGAAGCATACCGTTTATTTGGCATAAAGCAGCAATGGCTACACAGGGCAGGCTCAGATGAACAGAGCAAACGTTATAGGCTTCACCCCTTCTTCTTCCTTCCCTACAGCATTCACAGTCTGCTTGCATAGCAGCACCCCTGCAACAAGCAGAAGTGAGTAATTAAATCAAGCTTAGAAAGTGCATTCAGAAATTATTTTCTCTTGTTCCCATGCACAGTCACATAAATCTACACTCAGATCTGGCCCCTGGCTAAAATCTGTGCCTGAAGATCTTGACTGATGCCCTCACAAGAAGATATGATTCATTACTGGATTCAGATTTTTTTTACTGATAAGGAATTTAAGAACATGCCTTCCTCTCTTCTCTCTCTACAGGAACTCAGATAAGTGCCCCTCTCCATAGATTTAATTCATTTAAGAGCCCAAAAGGTATGCTCCTTACAAACATGTGGGACTGTTACCCTGTACAGAATGTAACTCAAGGCTATTTACAGAAAGCTACTGGAATCAGCTACTTCTGAAGCCTTACTACCGAGGTGAAATCTTCTGGTCTTCTCCAGATGCAATGTTAAGTCCTAACCCTCACTTAACCAATATAAAACCAAATTAAAGAAACAGAATGAATGTTTACAGTTACATTTTTTCTTTACCATGCAACGTTCTCCGTGAAGTCTCAAAGCACGGTTGAATGAGCAGAAAGACAGACAACAAATACCAGAATCAATCTCTCCTGGTTTCGGCTGGGATGAAGCTAATTTTCTTCACAGTAGCTGCTCTGTGAAGCTTGGATTTAGTAAGGGATTTGGTATGCAAAGAATGTTGATAATACACTGATGTTATTAGTTGTTGCTAAGAGATCAAGGATTTTTTTCCAGCTTCCCAGGTTTTGCCAATGTGCTAGAAGGGGTATAGTCAATGCAGTTGATCCAAACTGGCCAAAGGAAGTATTCCATACCATAGACATCATGCTCAGGATATAAGTGGGGTTGGCCAGAGGGCAACTCTCTCTGTCTTGGGGAAACTACAGTTCCGAGATCATTGCTCAGGATATCACTGTTCCAAGATCACCACTCTTGATCATTCTGACATTGCTCTCTGTTCTGTCCTGCTGCTCAGAACAGGCTGCATAAGTCATTGGGTCATCGGGCAGTGAGAAATTGTGCATCATTGGTTTTGTATATTTTATTATCCCTATATTTTATTATTATTATCATATATATATATATTATTATTATCTTTTCCTTTGCTGTCCTAGTAAACTGTGTTTATCTCAACCTATGAGTTTTCCTTTCTTCCCAATTCTCTCTCCAACTCCCCCTCTGAGGAGGGGGAGGGTGAGCGAGCAGCTGTGTGGTATTCAGATGCTGGCTGGGGTTAAGCCGCAACACCATCTCTTAATTTAACAGTGTCCGTTCAGAGTGATTGTGCTGATGGATCAAATCTGCCCATGTTACAAAAAAGGACATCAACAAGCATCTACCCTCTGTTAATTACAGCAAGTGCTTTTCGTTTTCCTTTAGAACAAGAAGATATTTTATTCAAAGTACATCCTTGGTTTTTAATCACAGAAAATTCTTTTTTAATCTACATTCCAATAATAATTCTATCAGTAACTTACTGATCATTTATGTGACATGAGCAACTTAATCATTTTATCCCACATTAGGCTGATCCTTCTTCTGCACACCTTGAAATAAAGAAGTGGTTGAACTCATGTCCTGGGACCACTTTCTGCCTACACAGACTTCTCCAGCTAGTTCTGCAAAATGCTATGCCACCACTTAGCTCCTCTGGGGAGTCAGGATGATTATCTAGCCCCTAAATCCTCAGAACCAAGCTCCAGCTTTGGGTACCATCCATACTTAACTGTCTTTCTCCCTCTCCCATCCCTCACTGCCTTCTTCACATTCACTTTTAGAGTCCTAACCATGCTTATATCACCTTAGTCTGCTGAACTCAGGAATCTCCAGAATTCTGGCCCCTTTTTTGGAAGTATGGGACTTCAGACCCAGATGTCCATGTCTGGAATTTCATACTGCAGATTTCATGTTGAGATATCTGAAGAGAAGAGGAATGAATTTGCATGTCATCACTGCGTATCAAGGTTCTGAAGAAGACAAACAGGAAGAGGAGAGACCGAGCAGGTCGAATACCGGGGTCTCTGGAGTCTGAAGTCCCGCTTTGAAAGTGCTTGTGTTACTCTCAATCTATTGTGGCCCAAGGCTAGCTGTAAACATCCATAAGAAGAGGCGCAGCAGAGTGCCTTTAGTAGAATGCATGCTGTAAATAAAAACTTCGATCTAAAAATAATTTTTTTCTGGGCATGTGTTTATGTGTTTTAAAAGTACAGTACTAGTTTAAGTACTGCAAATGGGAAAAGTTGATGTTTGACAGAAAGTATAAGCATTTCTCAAAGCTGCTGGTTTTGCAATCAATTTCAAATTATCTTATGATTAATGCTGATGAATTTTAACACTTAAATATTTACTACTTCTAATTGACTTTAGTGAAATAATCACAGTTACATTGATCTACCCAGTCATAGGATGATGCCAGTAAGGATAATCCTTGCTTAATTATTCTCTGTAACTGGAACAAGTTTGTGTTTCTATCATGTATGACTCTGATGGAGGGAGTCTTTAACAATAGATTTTTAATTTTTCACCCATTATTTTTTCTTTTAAGATTACCGTGCATAATTCCTTTTCCTCTTATTTCTGCCAATATATCTTTTGTGCTATTAAAAATATACATAATTTTAAACAGAATAAGAACTACATATTTTCCTGCCACTCTTCTTACAACCAATTTTTAAATAAGATTTCCCTGTTATACAAAAATCACAGGCAACTCAGACAAAAATCTCTTCAGGGTCACAGGATTCTTGAACACTCTACATTTTAGCCGCAAATGACATAGTTGCATTAGAGATCTGCTAGAGAGATCACATTTAGCAAAATCCACAGAGAAAGATCAAGATCTGGAGGCTCATCATTACCACAGCTACGTCCTTAATCATCCAGGCCAACAAGTCATGCTGAAATCTTTCCTACAAGGTGCTAAGATATTTAATCAAGCAGTTACAAACATCTCTTATTAAACTTTCATGTCAAACTATTTAAAAATAATCAATCTCACTTACATTTTTCTACCAGCTGCATCTACAGTGACCACATGCTACCCCAGACAGGTTGCTACATTTCTCCTTGTTCTTCGAAGCTTGCCAGGGCCTTGCTTTCCAGCTGCTGTTTATAACAGATGCTCAGCTGTAACTTCTCTCTTTTCTCCTTAAGGGAGCTGCAAGATCTTTCATATTTAAGGAAAGTGAATCAAACTGCTACCTTTTTCATGTACATGGAAAGAAGTTCTTCAGCTTATAAAAAAAAAAAAAAAAGATGTAATGGGGACAATGATCTGACAGTTTTTAAAACACATTTCCTAGAAAAATCAAATTAAATTATCCGATTTAACAATCTTCCCAGGTATAAATGTTGCTGCTTTAACGCACCAGTCCCTTTACCAAAGAGCTTTTACTATAAAAATACTGCCCAGTGAAAACATTGTTCTTGTACTTGGTGTTCAACACAAGGCAGAAGCGTGCCGGTGGTAAACTGCTGATCATGGCCTGTTTTCACATAGGTTCTCATTCTGAGTAATTCCATAAGATGAACATAGTAAATATTTGCATATTTTCTTATTCTTCCTCTGAGCTTTTGGACTTTAAGTATTCCTCTTCCCAAGGCTTGTTTGCCCTGCAAGGAGTAACTGTTTCAGGATCCCACAGCTCAATCTAAAACAGTAAACAGGGCAGTTAGAGAAAATGGCTAAAAGAAAACTCCTGAAGTGAGCTAG
>WHYT01017328.1:358090-395593 GCA_009806455.1 Tetrax tetrax
GACATAAACAGTCTTCTGATCGATGACAAATAATAAAGGTTGCCATAGTTCTGTCTCAGCTGACATGAAAATAATTAATGATTTCATTAATAAGATAGATTAAAGGTAGTGATAATCAGTGACAGCTTATTCTGTAGTGGCATCTGTATTGATGCATCTCCGGTGTCTGAAACACTAGACAATTTTCTTTTATTAAATGAAGCTAAAAGAGATTGGCAATATCCTGTTTCCTTGGGTATGTTCCAGGGAGCTCTTCCTAACACTGTTAGTAGCATGTCAAACCCAATACTATTTTCCTAATCAAATGTTATTAACACTAAGTGTTTCAGTGGTAGAGTACAGCAAGATGTCTGAAAGGCTGTACTGTCTATTTTAAGTTCAATTTCATTTGCCATTTGTAATAATAATACAAAACATAGCTGGAAGCTTTTCTTTGCCTTGAAGCTGATTACATCCTTTGTATCTTCTAAGTATGAAATCACTCATGTTCACTTCTGAGTAAACTGCAACAGTGTTAGAGGCAGGGCTTTGGCGTGTGACTAAGAACCACACATGCACTCAGACAGAGTGCAAAAATGAAATTCATCTGATGAAATTAGTTCAAATGGTGCCTAGACTTTTGGGAACTCTAAGGTCGAGGGTAGCAAGCACACAGGCTAAGAACCCAGCTTTCAATGAGACACACACACAGATCACAATACTCACAAATTCTGAGTCTAATCCCTTGCAGCATCAGACCCGACCTTCTGCTTCAGATGTCGTGGCTGTGAGTCAGTGTATTGCCTGGGCACAAGCTGGGAGCTCTGCCTTACAACACTGCAGCATTAAACAGATCTCCCTTGGCTTCTCTTCGTAAATAAATGAAAAGTGGAGATGTAATACAGCTTGAAAAAAAAAGTCAATTTAGTAACGATAAGGACATTTCCCTTATGTTAACTGAATGTCAGGCTGAAAAAAAAAAAGAGCAAGTCATCTTTCAGTGAAATTTTAGATTAATTTTGCATTTTAAAGGTATTGAGATACACAAGAGCCCTTACAAATGCAGAAAAAAAAATCTAGAAATCATACACTAAGAAATACAGTAGTATAACCAAATCCCTAGCAATCTTACTAATTCAGGGTCATCTAATTAGTTATGGAGGTGGACACACATTACTGGAGTAATATCCACCGGACCCATAACATCTTAAATTGTCCTGTGTTCCTTGGGAAAACATTATTTGGCAAGAAAAGCCTGGTTTCTGCCGAAAGAGTACTTGATGTTTAATATTCAGTATATCAGAAATGATTCAATGTAGCTAGTAAATAAATTGTGGCTAGTTACAGCAGACTTCAGTAGATATACTCTTAAGAATTGTCAGCTAAATGTAATTTTTTAAAATATGAGGTTTTTTAACATTTACCTTTTAACTTATAGCAAATAACTCAAGACATGTCCATTTAGTTTTCACGTCTTTGCTACTTCTCACTGTAACAGAGCTATCCAGGAGAGGGAAGGACAGCAGAGAGGCTATGGGTAACCTACAACAGCCCAGAACTTTTTCCAATTTCTGATCAGAACTGACACCTTAGGAGGAGTCTCAGCTCAGCATCAGGAGTGCTCAGCCCCATAAATGCGATTTTTGCCACTACCAGGAGAAAGCACCAACTTTGCACCGACCTGTGCAGTGGTCAGTGACTGCTGCCTGATCTGTTTTAGCTTGAGCGATGGGAAACCTTATGTGGTAAAGGCCAAAGAGCCCCGAGAACCACTGTGCAACAAACAACAGCCCCTTGGGGTAACAGGGCTGGGGAGGCTGGGGGACATCTTTCAAACTTCATCTGGGAAGCAAGGAGGACAAAAAAGCAAATTGTGTTAATAAAAGCTATAAAAATAACCCCAAGCAGGCCGTATACCCAGGTGGAAGAATTCCTTCCCTCATGACCATCATACTCCCAGAGAAGGCCCTGGGTTGCCTATCACTCTTTGTTTTACTGAAAGAAAATCTAGCTACAGTGCAGATGCAGCTGGTCTCTCTCCAAAGAGATGAGAAGAGATGAGGGTGAGACATTCAGAGCATCGGGACTGCAGGATGCAGTGTGCACATCGAGAGACAAGCCTAGAAACAGCCAGACTGACTGAAAGAAGGAATTCACTCCACATAATGTTTTACCTGCCCTAATTAAACACCTTGTTTGGAAAGTAATTCCCTGCTTATTAAACAGAAAGAGATAGACAGGTAAATATGACTTTGTCTACTATGTGACTGTGTGAATACCTTGCCCAAGGTCACACAGAAAGGATGAACTGAACCCACCTCTTACATGTCCTACGTAACCAGATATCATCTGGTGAACTTACCATTCATGGCACCACTATTCGTCTTTCACTGATGCTGTAACTGCTGCTCAGAGCTGCTAGCAATCGCCTCGTGAAAACTTCCCACTTTGTTTCCTTCATTTTGTTGAATACCGCTATGACAGTCAGTTAAACTCAGTTACGTGAAGCTGTTAAATCGTTGTCTCTGAATAGGATAGAGAATACTCAAAGAAGCAGAAATCTGTAGTAATACAATCTTTAATTCTGAAACCTTTTACTGAAAACTCTTTTCAGTTTCATTTTATTTGTGAAAAAAACTTCCAGTCAATGTATTTTACATGGGTTAGTTTTCCTAACATCTCTGCATACACATGGTACAGCAGATTTGACAGGCTGAACCTATGTGATGTAATGGGGACTGTTCTCTCCTCATGTAGCTAAAATAAAATATCTCTGCTTAAGGGCACTGCTGGAAGCCCTGAGGTCAGTCATATCCTGATTCTAGATTTATCTAAGGGACAAACACATATCTGCCAAAAAGCAGCTAAATTCTCCCTGGCCTGAGGCTGCACTACTAAGACTAGCAGGGCTGAAATTCTTCAGACTGTGGGACTGCAAGGAAAGCTCCCTTCTAACAGCTAGGCTGCAGCATCAAGCTGAGGCAAGACATGTCGAGAAAGCTATACAAATCTACTCTTTTTAAAAATAGATATTTGTTTAGAGGAGACACTTAGGGTGTCATAAAGCAATAGGACTCTCCTAGCAGGACAAACATAACAGAAGGTCCCATTTTTAGAGATTTAGGAAGATCTTCAGTGAAATAACATATTTCTTCACCACCCCATACCTTTACAACCGACAGCCTAAAAAGTTTTTGCTTTTACTCCATATGTATGCACCTTTCATGAATCTGAAAGATGCATAGGCAGGAACCATGCTCATTGCAAAAAGTGACACAGAAGACAGGACTTGAAGGAGATTGATGTAAAGAAAAACTCCGAAGTTTGCAGTGCTCTAACTTTGCTATTTCTGTTCCTTGTCAATCACCATACAATACAGCAGGACACAAGACCAACCTTGTAATGGATGGTGTCCCTGGTGTCACACAGCCATATTGTATTGCATTCTTTTCTAAAAATAGAGTATTCAGTACTAACCCCCTGACTGATGCTCTTTGGTGTGAGAAAAGGGTTTCCAAGTAGCAGTTTAAACCATTAACATATCTCTGAGAGCCAGGTGGCTTCACCTCATGTTGTGAAGTTCACACAAGTAATGAATCCTGTCCCAGAAGATAACTCTCTTTAGCTTTTACAAGCCAGGATGGGCTATGAGGTCTTCCAAACTCTTTGGGCTAAAACACATAATGCTGAAAACATCATTTTCATGCCTTTCTGGCAATGGCAATTTCTTAAATAACAGAGAACTTTTAAGGAAACACAGCTGAGCAACACAAGCTTCTGTAGCGTTCTGCAAAGCCCAGAAAATAATTTTTCCTTCTTCTCAGGAGTGCATGTAAAAGCAGCTCTCCTTGAATTCACTGTGGCATGTTCACAGCTCCAAAATCTGCCCCCACTAAGGTAAATATTTCCCCACTCAACAAAGCCGCAATGAATTATACATGTTGAAAAACGTGGCACACATCTGAAGTCAGGAGAGAGCATTGAGCAAAGCCTCCAAAGTTTGATTATCAGCACTAATTTATAAATATGGGGCATACAATGAAAATCTGTCTGTATACCACAAACTGTTTGCCTTTTATTTTTCTGACTACTATGGCCACAATCATAGGCAGCCATAGCAACCACAAACCTAATGGAGGGGAAGAAGCTGAGGAATTTCTATGATATTTTAGAGCCAATACACTTATTTGCATGAAACAAAGATTCTACAGATCATGAAAACAATTGAGAACATTAATACTGAAATAAATTTGTATTAAAAGTCCTTTCAGATGGGTACGCATCATGACCAGGGGATTCTGGATGTGGCTAGGGCTTTGTAGTCATACACACTCTTTTTCTGGTAAAGTAAAAATTGGACGTAGCTACATAAGTACTTCACACAGCCACCCAAATAACAAGTTTCACATATTGTCTCTACCACATGTATAACCCCACTCAGCACCAAGAATTAAAACAGAGAGTGAAGATAATTAAATGAGAACATTGTGTCAAAAGGGGACTGTAGTAAAAGTAAGTAATTTCCTTTGGAATTCACACCTACTTGAATGTGTAATTTTACACAGATGGAAATTTGCTTGAGTTTAATAAAGAACAGCTCCATAACAGTGATCTCATGAGGAATAAAAGAAAGCCAGTGTGGTTTATATGTACAGAAATCAAATCGCTTAAACACAGAGCAATAAAAATTTGCATAAGCAGTGGGCTAGCACAGTTATTTTACCATTCCTTAGGCTTTTGCGTGCTATTTCAAGTCTTCTAATCTTCCACATTTAGACAGCCTCACATGGACAGGACATGTGAGCTTGTGGTGTAAAGCATTAATGAAACCAGTGAGAACAGTTGTACAGAAGAGCAGAAACTTGTGCTTATGCTCTCTTGTCTTTCGTCCTGGTTCATACAGTGATGTCCCCATATTCTGAAGTTCATCTCTATTCTGGTCAGCATTTAAGAATGCATTTAACTTTAAGCATATGCTTGAGTAATATTGAATTTGCAAAACAGAGATGATTTCCTGACTCTAGCCCAAGTCTTTGAAATAACAAACAGCTCACAGAGATCTGTCCATGCCTAAGTCACACACTGTTCATAAATCACATCACAAAGCTCAAGTACACAGTATTGTGGAAATACAAATTCATATTCCGTAGGTAGCAATTTATTTATTTCATCTTGCTGTGTACGTATTTCCTGAAATAGTTCCGGAAACCCAAAATTCAGTTCTTGTTGATGCACAAAAAATGTCTTTCCTTCATACCTGACTCCCTCTACTTATTTATATATTTATTTTTGATTCATTGAAGTCATGCATGTTCACTTATGTTACTATGTTCCAGTGTAATATATA
The DNA here is from genome assembly GCA_009806455.1 of Tetrax tetrax. Taxonomy (NCBI): domain Eukaryota; kingdom Metazoa; phylum Chordata; class Aves; order Otidiformes; family Otididae; genus Tetrax; species Tetrax tetrax. The sequence continues at coordinate 363,417 of WHYT01017328.1, forward strand.
AGGTTACTAAGGCAACAGGTAATAGCACTGTGTGTATGTGTAACATGTTAATAACATCAACACTTTGAGCACAGCATTGAAATATAATCTATTAATTTACCTGGAAAAATTGTAGGTTTTGACTATTATTCAGCTTTTCAAATGACAGATGTTTCATCTTCAGGTATTTTGGTAATCCCTTGACAATGAATTATTTAATTCTACAAATTTATCATTGCAAATTGACAGTGACATTTTTGGGCTAACTAGTTGCATGTTTCAGCAAGCACTGCTCTCAGTGCTAGAAAACCAAGTGGTCTGTTCACAGTGCAAAGCATTCATGGAAGTTAAATTGTGGCAGAGCTGAGCTAGGAGCAGTTTATGCAACTAACCATTTACTTACGATGTCCTCTGAAAGATTCTTAATCCCTGTAATCTGTATTTTGGAAAGAAGTAAAGCAATTAGTGAGAGCTGTTAATCTCACTATTACATCTTTTGGCTATTAAAGTGTTCTGAACAAACCTCTGCTAAAATAAATTTCAAATAAAAAGGTGAAGTTTGGTCATGATGCGAAATGGTCTTTTTAAAGTTTTTGACAGTAATGTGTTTCTCACATCTAAACTCCAGATTGTGTTATACCATTCTAGGTTACAAGATTACATCTCACACTTGAGATTAGCACCTGGGGTAGAAAATCAGTGGTATCATTTAGTTGAAGGTGTGGATGTAGAATGCTACAAAGAATAGCAGTTTCATTCTCCTGACTGACTTAATTCACTTAATAAATGTACCAGTGCAGTTCTAGTTTACTGCATATAGCAAACAATCAGGCAACAAAAGCAGAGATAACACCATAGAATCATAGAATGGTTTGGCTGGGAAGAGACCTTTAAAGGGCATTGAGTCCAACCCCCCTGCAACAAACAGGGATATCTCCAACCAGATCAGGTTGCTCAGAGTCCCATCTAACCTGGCCTTGAATGTCTCCAGGGATCAGGCATCCACAACAACCTCTCTGGGTAACCTGTTCCAGTGTTTCACCACCTTCATAGTATTTTTTTTTCCTTATGTCTAGTCTAAATCTACCCTCTTTAGTTTAAAACAATTACCCTTTAGTTTAAAACAATTGTCTTATTGCCTCGCTAAAAAGTTTGTCCCCATCTTTCTTAGATGAGGCTTTGCCTTACCTTGGGAAAAACTTCTGTGTGCTAAGATCTGCCACTCCACTGACGGCAGGACTGTCTCCCCTTGGCCACTCACATAAATGGGAGTAAGCTTGAGAAACAGAAGCATCACCCCACCACTAGATTTAATTTGATCCAACATCAAAGATCCTGATGATACGCAGAGGGATGTTTTATCTCAGAGTATAGGAAACAGAGCTAATCAGTCTAATAATCAGTCTCCACTGTGCCTTATTCTGTACCCAGATTAAAAAAAAAAAAATCTGTAGTAAAGATATTACACAGGTTATAATACAGGACTTACTTCTGCTTATTAGCCAGGAAATTCTGTTATGATACTAATTTAAAAAAATCCAAAACATTGAAAATATGAAGCTCATCAAGTTGTCTCTTGATATTGTGAAGATACTGACAAATAGTACCATGCCTATGTATTTTGTTAATTTTTTTTTTACTAATAAATACTGCCAGAACACACCTGAAATGCGGTGAGTTTAAAAATGTGCTGAATTTTATAAAAAAGTAATTAAATGGATTGAGAAAGTAGTCCTGGAATATGCTTGAATTATTTTTACTTCACCTGATTCTCCTGAAGATGTTCTAAAGTTGCTGTTGAAGGTCGTCCAGTAAACACTGATGGACTGGTTTCCTCATAAAGCAACATGGGAAATACTTTGTCCTTTCAGAAATGGAAGATGTTAAATTTAGCACTTTCTCCCTTCTAGGGTTAAACCAGTCTGGCTCATTTTCATCAGCATGTTGAGCCTTTGCCAGTAGGAAGAAAAGACACTGATGTTCTAATTTAATAGTGTCTGTCACCAGCTCTTATAGCTGAGAGGTAACTGAGCAGTAGGACTGTGTCCTGGACATGGAAAGGCTCCACAAGATATGCACTAAAGACCTTTTCCCATGTATAAAAACATGTCATTTACAATCAGCTCTTATACAATTTTGGCTTGCATTCCTGGAAATAAACAGCTCAAAACAATAGCAAAGTTGTAAGCTTTGTACAAGCAGAAATATAAAAGTCACATAACACTGTGAACATGCAGATCTGTACATGTATTCTTATCTCCTGTGGAATGATTGCCTTTGCCCTGGTTTAGAAAGAAAGCTTCGTACAGCTGCAAAATGACTGCCAGAGTCCCTGGAGAGATTCTGCAGATGCAGGACAAGCAGAGCTAAGAGAACAGAGTGAAAACACCTTCCATCTCAAGGTAAACACTCAAGGAGAGGCTTGTGGAGGCCCATCCATTCTGCAGACTCTCACTAGAGAAAGTTTTAAGGCGATGACTGGGGAACTACTGGCAGATCTTCCAGAACTGCAGAATTAATTGGGAGGGGACGAAGAATATGATGACAATATGGAAAATGAAACCTATAAATATTCTAAAACAGATGTTTATTCATTTGTAGGAGGTGAATGCCTCCCATTCCCTCAACAAAATTGTATTTATTACATCAGGTCTTTTTGGACGTGTTTTTTGAAAAGAGGAAAGGTATCTGACTTGACCACAAGCGTCTCCAAGAAATGACTCTAACTTTTCACCACAAATTTGGGCTATTTACACATTTCTTTACATACTGACAACAGAGTACACTCCTAGTACAGAATTATGGCAGAAATGGATGTTTGGAAAACCAGTAAATTCCAGGGAGAACTACGAATCCTCAAGATATCTCTGAATGATGAACTGTGTGTTCTATTCTTAATTATACTGAAAGATGTGTGAAAACTCATCCCACCTCTATCTATAAATTTCAGAATTGCCTACAGAAAATTTGCTCAAGCTCCAAAATATTCTTTTTGACAAAGGTATGAAATAAATCAGCATCCATAAGTTGATTCTTGATCCATCTGCTCCAGGAACATATTTGAGACAGCTGCACATTCTGCTTATGCATGATCCATACCCTTTTATTTTGGAGACCTTTTTTCACACACCTGAGAAACATGCAGGTGTCTAAAGGATGGTAAAAACAGCGTATCAACAGAAAAATTGCTGTTGTCAGCTCTATCTGACAGAAATTGCTTCAAATTTTGAAGATCTCAAGCTCTGAGTCTGGCAGAAGCCTAAGCAAGTAGAGTTTCACTCATTAGCACTACATTCATTAGGTACTTTGAACGTCACAGGTGGGCTCAGTGCTTTCCAGTGAACATATGAAAAATCAGTAAGTCTTCACAGAAACAAACAAGCACTGGACTGTATAATTTTACCCTTGTTCTGGTTTTGTTTAGTGAGGAGGGGACCTAAGGTGGTAGCTTCTGTAGGAAACTGCTAGAAGTTGCTCCCCTTTGTTCAGTGGACTTGGCTGGGTCTAGGGCGGACCTGCTGCTGGCCAAGGCCAAGCCCATTGGTTGCAGAATGTTCCATGATAACGCCTCTGTGATAATGTATTTAAGAAGGGGAAAACAGAAAAAAAAAAAGTAGAGAAGATGTGAAGCAGCTGAGTGGGGGCAGAGAGGGGGAGGCGCGAGCCTTGTGGGCCTTGCAGGCCTCACCCTCTGGCCTCCTGCCGGGCAGCCGACTGGGTCCAACTCAGCCTGGCCCAGCTGCAAGAAGTGGAGAGGACATGAATGAGTGAATGAGTGAAGGAGTGAATGAGATGTAAAAAGATCCTGAGAGGTGTCTGCCAGCCTGTTGTAAAGAATTTTTCTTGTGAGAGGAACGGCTGCAGACACCAAGGTCAGTGAAGAAGGAGGGGGAGGAGTAATGCAGCTCCTGGCCAGGATTCCCCTGCAGCCTGTGATGATGACCATGGTGGAGCAGGTTGTCCCCCTGCAGCCCATGGAGGCCCACAGAGGAGCAGAGATCCACCTGCAGCCCGTGGAGGACCCCACGCCGGGGCAGGTGGATGCCTGAAGGAGGCTGTGGCCTGTGGAGGGCCCGCTGGGGCAGCTGTTCTGGAGGGACTGCACCCTGTGGAAGAGATGACCCATGCCAGAGTAGTTTCACAAAGGACTGTGGCCCGTGGGAGGGACCCCACGATGGAGCAGGGGAGGAATGCGAGGAGTTCTTCCCCCGATGACGAAGTAGCAGCGTAAAACAACGAGTGTTGAACTGACTGCAACCCCCATTCCCTCTTCCCCACTGTGCCACTCAGGGGCAGGGGTGGGGAAGGTTATCTTGTTATCTTGTTCCCTGTCTCACTATACTGCTAGTTTTAGAAATAAATGAATAGTTTTCCCTAAGTCAAGTCTGTTTTGCCCATAACTGTAACTTTAAAGATTTCTGCCCGTCCTTATCACAAACCTTGAGCCATTTTTCTTATATCGTCTCCCCCTATTCTCTCGGAGGGTGGGGGGAGTGAGAGAGAGACTGCATAGTCTGGTCCCGATTGGGGCTGAACTATGACAACCCTCTAGATCAATTTATGGTTGTATATACAAACAGATGGAAAGGAAGCTGTTTACAATGGTGTAGCAAAGCAATTGTTATAATCAACATAACCAGCTGATGTGACTTTCATAGAATCACAAAATGGTTTGGGTTGAAAAGGACCTTAAAGGTCATCTAGTCCAACCCCCCTGCAAGGAGCAGGGACATCTCCAACCAGATCAGGTTGCTCAGAGCCTCATCCAACCTGGCCTTGAATGTTTCCAGGGATGGGGCATCCACCACCTCTCTGGGCAACCTGTTCCAGTGTTTCACCACCCTCATTCTAAAAAATTTTTTCCTAATGTCTAATCCAAATCTACCTCCCTCTATTTTAAAACCATTACCCCTCGTCCTATTCACAAGACTATCTTACAGAGTTTGTTTACTAATTTAAATAAATTCAGTGTTGCTTTAAATTAACCAGATGCCAATCTTTAAGCTGTGCTTCAGACATGGCATCACAGACCTCACATCAGAACCAAGGACTTATTTCAGGTCCCATTTTTTGCCTTTGAATCTCGTTTCAGTTCAGCAAGCAGAGAACAATTTCAGAATGAATTAGCAGTGCCTGCACTTGTTCTTTTGTTAAAATAGGAAATTATGAAGAGAACAAAGTTTTAAAAGCTTTATGCTGGTTGATAGTCACCACTGAATTTCTGAAACAAATTTATACAACTTCCATTTAGTTTTATTGGTGTGCTACTTCGTGGCCTTCTGGTTCTTAGAAACCTGTCTTCTTAAAAGGTAAAATATCATTGATTATATCTACAGCAGTTTAATTACAGGTAGTGAGCCTCAAAATGCTTTGTCTCATGATGAAACAGTATCATAAGCTGTTGATCAGTGAGTGAACACATATATGATTATAATTAAATTGCAAATTCAACTAATTTATGGAACTAAGTGGAAATGAACTTATCTCCTAAAACTTGCCCAGTTTAATTTATTTAAAAGTAAGTGAACAAAGAGATGTAGAACCATTAGATCCAGTTTTGCATTAACATAGGTGTAACAGGTTTTAAACACTTCCCTTGCCCTCGGGCAGTTTCAGGAACTTCTCCTAAAATGATAGACGTGCTTTCAGCTCTTCCAAGGTGGGATTTGTCTGTTCTCCACCCCCAGGCATATAACTTGAAAACACCTCCATACCAGTATATTAAACAGCATCAACACATTGGGCCACAATTATCCATATTATTTAATCATTAGCATATTCTTTGGCACAATTTTGGCCCATGATAATGCTCACAGACAATGCTTGGAGGCTGTTCAAGGGATAGCACATCCAGTCATTGCTCCCAACAGACAATTGGCTATCCTGTTTTGAAGCAGAGAGGGAAAAGAGCGCCACTTACTCTCAAGGCTAAGCAACAGTCTCTCAGCAGTATTAGCGACAAAAATAAGCATGGCTAGAGATAGAAAGCCTATCTTCCCTAAAGCTCAAGTCCCAGGAGACTGAGACTGTCTCTGAGGAGACAATCGAGACAGGAGGAGAACTACACAATTTACAACACACTACAGAAGCCTCCTATTCATTCAAAAGCATGAGACACAAAACCAAATCCCTAACACATAATGACTGGATCATCAGCTCAGGGTGCGCATAGCACCCTGAAACAGCGGCTGGGGGAATCTGCTGTCCTGGGAGGGGAAAGGACCCACATGGGCACAGATGGCCACCTGGCCTTCAGCAGGAACCTTGATCCCCTGCAAACCGGTGAGCAGCCTCCTCTCAGGAAAATGAGCAAATCCCTACAGGTTATTTGAATAAATGAATTTTTTCTCTCCCATTAAGGCCATTGTATTATGTCAAAAAGAACCCCAAAAGGTTATTTGGAAAAAAAACATGAATCTGAGCCAGCATTCTAGTTTTTAGGGTGATTAGCTGGGAGAAAACAGTCCTAACCTTCAGGCTCTGCTCCCTGGAGAGCTATCAGTTACATCCAAGCTCTTGACTGATGCAACACACGGAAGTAGTCCTTGTCACAAGCACATGTTTCTGTCACATGCCCCACAGGGTTTCTGCGTCTTCCTCGGTCCAGTGAATCAAAAAAGGTACAGTTGCACACAGGTTCCTTTCTTCTCTCCAGCTCTTTGAACCTGGACATTCAAAATATCATTTCAGGAATGTGAGACAGTAGACATCAGTTCTCTCAAGCAAAGGAGGAATTGGGGTTGGGGATCGTGTCTCTGAGAGCACCACCCCACCAGCCTGCCTTGGTGCTGGTTACAAAGGAAAGAGCACAAAGTCGACCCTCACAAGAGTGCTCTGGTTTGCACACACAGCCTTCCCTTCCCTACCGCAACAGCCTAAGCTCTCATGAGAGAGGCACATCTGAGCGGAACATCTGATTTTTTTCATTTTGTGGCTCTTGGTGGCATCTGGCTCTGCCTCGGGTCACCCTGAGCCCACTCAGAGAAGCCCAGAGCTCCTGCCGTGCTGGCATAGCATCTCGCCTGCCTCAGAGGGCTGCCCACCACAGGGAGACAACACCCAAGTGACACCAGTAGCAAAATCCAGACGCGTTTCAAAGCCATCCCTTTCCTGCCAGCCTTCATTCTCCTGCTCTGCAGGGATTTGCAGTGTGTTCCCGTCATTAATTCATTGCACAGTTTTTTCTTTCCTTTGGGAACAGTGCAGCCCTCTTGCCTTGTACCCTTTAATTCAAAAACATGAGACACAACCAAATCCCTATCACACAATGACTGGACAGTCAACTCAGGGTGTCCATAGCACCCTGGAACAGCAGCTGGGGGAATCTGCTGTCCTGAGAGGGGAAAGGACCAATGTGGGCAGAGATGCACCAAGGGTTCATCCTCCCCTTGGGCAATCTCTCAAAGTTGTAGGAAATTGCATTATTCCCGGAATGGAGTGGGGCAGGATGGCAGATGCCCTGGGGCGCAGAGATAGAGAGTGAGGCTCCCTGGGGGGTGAAAAGTGGGCAGAGTCCCTTGGTGTGGTCAGGGCCAGGACTGTGCCTTCAGATCCCTCAAACGCACGGCTGCCTGGGTGTCCCTCCTCCGTTTCATAGTGTCTCGTAGGAACATCAGCAGTAAGTGGTACCTGACCTTGTTGGCAGTGCGAACCAAGGAGGGAGTAGCTGAAACACCTCAATGTTTTCACCTCGTGAATGGTCTGTCAAGGCAGAGACAAAAGCTCCCTGGAGGAGGGAAAAATACTTCATGCAAAACCATATTTTCAAGGTCAGTCATGAAGTTTCAGAATATTTTTCATGAAAACTAAGAAAAAAAAGAAAGATGTAGCAATATGCACAATTCACTCTGCGTCAACAAGGACGAAACTACTATTAAAATCTAGGTTAAAAAAGGAGGTTAATAAGCTCTACCAAATGCACCATTTGAAACTTGCAGGGTGAAATAGCGTCCTGGAAGATGCACATGAAAAGTTCCCCAAAGCAAGGAGTAAACAAAATATTCTCTGACCAGTTACTTGTCCCGTGACTTGAAGAGCTGCAACCACCAAGCACCACACAAACCTGGGTGCTAGTCATTGCAGTTGAATGGGGTACCTGGGACCAACCTTATTTTGGATGCACAGTACAGGAGAAAATTGCAATAAGTCGCTTCCACTGCGCTACAGATAGCATGCTCAGTCTGTCTGCGGCTAACCAGCACAAATGGTGTAATACAACCATTTTGATCATAAACATCACCAGTCATACATGTATACTTCGTGATGCACAAAGTGTTGGTTTGGTTATTTTTTTCTTAGGGAGTTTTTAGTATCCTAGCTATAATGCTTAATGGAACAGGATTTTTTTCCCTAGTTTTTTTTTTTGTTGTTGTTGTTCAAAATATAAGAATAACCAGAGATTAATAACCAGATAAACAAGCATTTAGAGATATGACAGAACTTTTCCCACCTCCTAAACTAGCATTACATCATTTTCTGTTCAAGATACTCCAATCAGATTTCTGAGTGCAGTTCATATGAAACAAGAACAGCTAACCAAATACCCAGTTCCCTCCTTTGTTGTAAGGGGTTTTAAGGTTGCATTAGAGGTTGTAAGAGACACAATAAAGAAAAGAAAGAAAATACTCTGTGTTTTAAAATAAACCAGGAATGGTCACAGAGCAATAAATGGCACAAAAAGCAATATGTCAAAAAGGAAACAGAAAAAAAAATGCCAACAGAAACACACTTACACTAAATGTCCCCTTAGCACAGAGAGAAAAAGCAAAGGCTGAATTTGACAAGGCTGAAAATAAATTTGACAGCCTTAGACAAGAAATGTAAGATGACCTCGGCTACACTGATTTGAGTAAGCAGCTGTAGACAGATGGCCAAAAGAAAAAAATCTGGGTACTTTCAAGTATAAAATATTCTTGGGACTGTAGAGACAGTGTTGCTGATTACAAATGAGGTCTGAAGAGTCAAACTAGATGTTGCAATGTAAAAAATTCCAAAAATTATCTTCAGAAAACAATCTAAATGTTTTATCCTCATCTAAACACAAAAATATCTATCACTGAGTAGAAGATATTCAACCATAACAATGGAAATTTAGAGAGAAAAAAAGTAATAGAGCCATTAAAATACTTGACCATCCTTGGTGATAGTAAAGAGGATATAGTTGAAGGACAGTGGAAATTTTATCATCTATTCTCTCCTTCTGTGATTGAATTAATGCAGAAAATCACACAGTAGCATCAGAATTCATTTTATATTAATTTTTAATTAAAATATTGATTCTGAACAAAGCAGAATAATTGTCAGCAATTTACAGTGGAGGGGAGGGTTGTGACTCCTGGAGCTCTGTGGGGTGTCCTCAGCTATGAAGTACATGAAGTATTTTGTCTAACGTCCCCACAGAATCTCCTCATGCCCAGACTAGCAATGATTTCACTGGGCAGTTTTCTTAAGCAGCATCATAAGCTGTGTTTTCTTTTGAAACTGCAGGCATACTCAGGTGTTTCTTCTGTGCATGCCTCCCTGCTACACCAGTAACAAATTCATCATGAAGTCTGTTTGGAGTTTAGAGACCTTGGGTGACAAAGGCTTTCGTGTTGTCAGCAAATAGTTAGATCAGCTTCAAGATAGATGGGCGTACAAACGCTACTATCATGTTGCCTGGAGGTGTGTAGACTTCAAATAAATTTGAAATCATGACTTCTGTTTTTCTCCTGTCTACCCAGAACTGCAAAGGGCTTTTTGTGCTGGAGAAATATTTGATTTACAGCTTTCATTTATTAATTAGAATTCTGCAAAAATAAGAGGATCTTTTTTAACATTTGATTGGCTGAATTTTCCTCTATAGTAGGGAGTCCTCATATTTAATCACTTATTATGCTCTGCTCATTCAGAGTCTGGATGATATGCCATTATACTTAACTTTTTTTCTCGAGAATGACTTGCATTACTCAAAATGTGCAAAAGGAAAAAAAAATTCAATTAATATTTCATCTTACATGTGGTGCTTGTTCTTTTAGAAAAAAAAAAAAAGACTGTAGAAGTTGCATACTCTGCAAGTATTTTAAACTTAATGAAAGCTCAACAGCATATCAGAAATAACTCTGCTTTTTGTTTCAGGAAACACATGAGAATTTGGTTTGGGCCTCCATAAAAACTACTGAAGTACTTTTCAGCACGAGATAATAACTGTATTTTTAGGTCAAGCTCCCTTAGATTTGCTTGTAAGGCAACTTTGCATCATCCACATGTATCAAATGTATCATCAGTTTAAGCTCTTGGCCACTGTACTAGAGTTATCTTGTTTTATTTGTTCAGTTACGAATGAAAACTGCTTTCAACATGTTTCCCATTTTAAAAGCTATTTGTGGTGATCTAAATAAACTTTCAATTGTATTTTACATTATAATTCTAAAACTATGCATTAATGATTGTTGAAATTATGATGGCCAACTATAGCTTTCTGATTGCTAGTGCTAAGATTGTGAGTGTTGTGAAAATCCATACCCGGCAGGTTCCTGAAGGAAAACAATGTCTTCACATGTCAAACTGCTGAAGGGTCCTGGCTGGTCCTTCTTTCCTGGGTGATGAGGAGAAGAGGAAAATGGAGGATGGGAAGGGAAGGGAAGGGGAGGAGACAGCCACAACTGCAGTTCCATGTCGGAAGCATCAAAGCATAAAAACCATTCTGTATTGATGGGAACATAACACTTCCATTTTGAGAGGAAAAGCACCAGCAATAGAAGTAAAAAACAAAATGCCATACATCTGTAACCCATATTGGATTTCACTGCTGTTATCTTGCATATATGTTCAGAACTAAAAATAAAAATCATAATTTGCTGTTCTGGCAAGCTCCCGAACTTCTTAGAACAAAAGCTGTGGGGTCTGGCAGAGAGGTGTCCCTATAATTCCTAACAGAAAATAAATAGCCATGTTTCTTATATCTAAGAGCTTTCTCCAAAACTCTATTTGCTATACTTTTTACATATTGATAAACACATGTGCATTACATATGAAATATTCTTGTAATTATTTCAGTGTTTCTATTTGTACCATCCGTGACCAGAATTTCCAAGTAAACATACTTGTGTTTTGAATTCAGATTAGAGTCTCAGTACTGCTCATTTTGAATCTCTCTTGCTGTTAATGTATTTGAAATTGCTTCTGCTCTAGAGAGAGGCTTTCCTACAGATCAAAAGCCTGAAAAAATTTGGACGTAAGTTATTTCAGCTGTAACAATCTCCTACCCAGCTGTCTTTCTCACTCTCCCATATTTTTGTTAGCAAACTGAGACAAAAATATATCCAGCATTAGCAATCTCTCAAAACACATAGCTGTTTCTTAATGGCATCTGAACATAAAAATTGAATGCTGTAACCAAAGGCATGATACTACAGTGAAACATCCCACTGCTCTGGTACTCACGTTTCTGACAGTTGGGCCAATTTCTGCATGTTGAGAACTATGGGCAGTTACTGTCTGTTGCATACTTTCATTTAAGAGAAAAAAAAAATCTTTTCCTTGAATCCCATAAACTAGATTTTCAACGTATGAAACTTAATTTGGCCACATTTTGTTTTAAGGTCTGCTGTCAGACTGGGATATATTGGATGCCTTTGTCTGGCAAGAAAAAAAAAAAAAAAAAAAAAAAAAAAAAAAAAGGCATGACCTATTAAAACCAATTATTGTTATCTAAAACAAGCCATTACTCTTCAGGGCAGGACCCAACCAAGGCACTTTGAATAGGAATAAATGTTCACTATCAAGTTTCTGTTTCCTACAGCTAAAAATCCAGACCCTGCTCTTTACTTGAGACAGAGTATCAAATGGAGACATCCCATGTAAAATACCCGTCTCCTAAGGAAATATGACTGATGAGGTAGTAACAATTCAGATGTATGTTTTATATCAACTTCTTTCTGGATTAGTTGAAGTAATGAATTCTAAAGTGTAATTAACTTGTGTATTTATTTGTTATAAATTGACACTTTTTTACTGACTTAATCTTCTCTGGTACTTTGTACTAGAATAAAAAGGAGACTAGGGTCATCTGATTTATCTTCTTTATACAATCCATACCTTTGTAACAATTCAGATCTAAATTAGAAAACTGTGGCTGTGTATTACTTTTTACCTGTTATATTAGTGAAACAAGTTAAAAATTATGTATTATGTTTTACTGCCCATGTTAATTCTGTTCTCTGTGATATTGCCAGGAAGAGTTAGTGTAGCTCATCTCCTCGTTCCCACTGGGCCACTTGTACCTAAATCGATCCTCTTTTGACCTGCTTGAGAGAAGAAATTGAACACTCCATGTAGTTAGTTATGTATAAATCTCCTAAATAAAAGAACACAAAGCATTATATAAGGACATAAATTTAAATAAATGAATACATGTATTTATTTACACATATATCTATATGTAGACATGTCTCAAAACGTTGTGTGAAGCTACATGGATACTTATGAAGCAATAAGGATTTGCTTATTCTTAAAAGACAATTAATACATTCTTTTTAAAAAATCACAGTAAGTAAGTAAATGGTGCACACTTTAAAACTACCTCCATCGAGAATATTCAGAATTTTGAGTTACAACTGCAGTGATACTCACAATGTACAATATCTTCTCCAACAGCATTTGAAAGGCAAAAAACTGTAAAAGTGTGTAAAATAAAATAGAAAGTTGAGCTCGAATGACAAAATCAACTGCCTAGAAACATTTTTCAGATGGATGCACAACGAACTAAGCCACCTCATCTGTCAGCTTTGGGAAACATGTGGCAATTAAGACCTATGCTAATAATGTGCAAGAAAACTGACTGCTTCACACACACACAGCTCTTACGCATATGCTGCTCTCCATAATTTTCCACTGAGGAAACGGATCTATTGAAAAGATCCATTTTGTAGTGCATATTTCCAACTCAAAACGTGAGGTTTGTCTTAAGAATTTGATTGATGCCATTGGCACCACCAGAGACTTTCCAGTCTCCTGTTTGTCTGGGTTTTATTTATTTTGCAAACCTCTGAAGTGATCAGAATATGACATTTACTGGAAACATCTAAGTGACTCTTCAACGAGTCATTCTGCAAGTGACTTCTTCCTTCAGGCTCTCTGGGATAACCCGGCCTTATATTCCAGAAGGGAAATACAAGGGAAGAATCACCTGCTTTTCCTGTCATTATGCCATTGACTTTTATTGCACTTCTACACAGAAGTCTCAGTAAGTTATTACAATCCTGTTTTACTGAGCTTTTACCCAGTGCAATACACTAAAATGTAATTACTCTCATTTTTCTCGTAGAAATAAGTCCTTTTTTTCATTACAAATCTCTTTAGTGTTCAGTTGCCTTTTTAACATTTAATGCAAAAACAAAGAGAAAACAAACAACACAGTGTTACCAAGGACTGAAGTACCTCTATATGGTCAGGAAATACAGTGGGTGTATTCTGTTTTCATTCTTTGCCTTGCAAGACACAACCTCATTTATTCATACACCAGGATTAAAGGCTATTAATCTCTTTCTTGCATTATCTGTATTTTACCGCATAAAAATATTCTTCTGAACATAGAGTAAAATTTCCTTTTTGTAGTCAGAGCCGTGTAATTATAAATATCTAATGTCTAAATTCTTCTTTCCAATTCCCCAGAAAATAGGATAACCATCTGTAGCATTAATATCTGCTATCTATCTTTAGAAAATAATTCCCATTGAAGCACCGACTGCAAATTGCATCAAGATTTATCTTAAAAAAACCCCACAACTCCAAATTATGTTTAAAGAACATAGTATTTTCTTTTGGATTTTTTTACAAAGTATCTTTCTGTTTCCCAAATAACCATTGACAAAACCCACGCCACTCCCCATCTTTCTCTTTTCTCTTCACTCATTTTATATTTCTCTCTTCCTCTTCCCAGTGTTTTCTCTTTTCCTTTATTTTCTACTCTTTCAAAATAACCTTGGTTGATAAGATTCTGCCCTGACTTAAACTTTGGATGTCCCTGCCACCTTTTAATCAGGATACAGAGCATGAGCATCGCAATTCCACAGAGCCTGCAAGGAACAGCCTGCACTGCAAAGTGACTTGCAGTGAATAAAAATCAGCTGCTGGGGAAGGGGATGGGATGCAAAAATTGTCCCTCTTTTTCTCCCTTGCAGCAAAGATCACGTTCTTAGGTTCTACACTGAAGATCAGCATCAAATATCTCCCTATGTTCTTTGGTCTGCATGCAGCAAACATTTAGATACCTGCTCAACTTTAAGGACACAGTTATTCAACAGAGTGCTTTGTTTAAATTGATTCCTCAGTGTCCTACACATGCATAAATATTCTTAATTATTTGTGACGAATTAAAAGTGCATGTATCAGTACTGGCAGAGTTTCCATGTACTTACCTTTTTGGGAACTGCCATTTATTACAATTAATTTAATGGAAAATTACAAAATGAAAGAACTTGCCATTTTATATTGCAGCCTATGAATTATTAAACTTTAATTACAGTTGCTTTAAGTTTTTTAATCATTCAAGTCAAGACTTACAGTCTGAAGTGTTACACACATTTTGAATATTTAATCTATTGACGGTTCAAATTAGCACTGAACCAAAGTCTTCCCTGGCATTTTATTAATTTTAGAGCATTCATACCAGAAACGACCTAGAGGGCTAAATTTGTCATTGTTAAATCCTTCATGCATTGTGCCTATAACAGAAAACAGAATGATGATTCTTCATAGGGGAGGTTTCAGATAATTCTCATGTAGGGAAAAGAGGTGGTACCATAAAATTTTTCCATTATTTTTCTCTCTGATGCAGGGATAGAAAAAGTCCTGCCTAGAATGTGATGCATTCTGCCAGTTTTTGTCAGATTTGGATTACATACTGAATATGCTTTGATCTTCACAGAAAAATGTCGCCTCTGCTTTTCTCCCCAGTATCCAGCAAGCAGCACTCTAGCCACCCAGGGATTAAACCAAGAAGCTTCTTTTTCCAGGAAAGTCAACTAAAGCTGGTTTCAGACCATGCCAGGCTTAAAAATAGTCAAAAATTTCAAAACTTAAAGCTTAAGGTTCCACTTGATCCTGGCTTTATGTCAGCTTTATCTGCTAGACCCTGTCCATCTTTGTTGCAAAGCCTTCTGTTTCCTTTGATCCTCGCCTCTCTCTACCCAGCTGGAAGTCAGCGCACCACTTGACCTGGTATTAGAGAGAGCTACGAAGGAGAGAGTTGTGTTTCCCTAAGTGATGTCCTGAGTCAAAATCCTGGCTCCGGGAGAAGGTAGGATTTCACCTCTAGCATGACCACCTTCTCCCTTGTCACCGAAGAAACTCTAAGTGCTAACGGTTCGATATCTGCAGCTTAAGTACTTCCTAATACATAAAACTGTGAACACGAGCACTTCCTTTACTACCTTTTGTGCAATATTATTTCCAGGCAGTGACCAGCAATCCAGACACACTCAATATGCATTTTTGCAATATTTAAAACACGTTTTATTAAAATCACATAGTAGCACAAAAGTGTCCTCAAAGGTTAGGACTCTCCTCTCTGATCCAAAGCACAGAGGAGTAGTAAGGAATAAAACAGAACGGAAAGCTGCTAAACCCAAAGCCTTAGAGAGGAGGTGAGAGGGAGCATTTGATGCAACACGGAGAAGTTCAGAGATCTTTGTGCTGTGAGCTGTGCTATTCACAAATGTCTAAGCTACACCCCCTTTGAAACTCAACTGTGCGGTCAGTCCTGAAAGCAACTAGACTGAAAAGTGTGAGGTTATTCCAGACAATTTTACCTTTGCTAGGCTGAGTGGCTGAGAGTCTTAGAATCTGTTTTCCTAAAATCTCCAGGCCCTGGTTCCTCAAGGCTGCTAAAGCAAAATTTGTGGGATTCACTTTCTCATTCTCTCATGCTTTGTTGTGAGAAAAATGAAAGATATGACACAGAATTGGGAGCTCCATCTGAAATTCAAGAAAGGAGTCAACACGAGATTTTACATTCCCCCTTCCTCCACAAAAAAAAAAAAATCTTTACTGTAAAACTAGTATTTAAAGCCCTTCCCTGCTGATTCTCAAAAATTGAGCAGTTCATTATCCAAACTACTGCAATTGCTTGAGAAATTGTGCTACTTGCTCAGTTCCAACACAAACAGTCCAAGCAGCAGTCACTTCATGTTCCTGATACAGCAGTTGAGACAGGCTGAGCCCAAATGAATATGATGATAGCTCCTCTGGTCTTAACACTTCAGCTGTGCTTGTGAAGTATGAAATAAATCTGAAGCTATTTCAACAGACTGTGAATAGAAACAACATTTCCAGGATTAACAGGCCATCGGATTTCTTTCCACAAAGCAAGTGAAAATTCTTATTACAAAATGAAATGCCTTCTTTCTGTCTAAATATTAACTAAAGACTTTTCAAACTACAAAACTTGATATAATACTGGATGCATGATTTGCAGGGAACTGAAATTTGTCATAAAATAGATTTGAAGAAGATGACACAGTTTAAGGTGAATGTATCTATAACCACTACACACTTGTGAAAAATAACACCATGTTTCATTCTCTTTCTTTGAGACTGTAAGAACAAGATTTCCTCAGTTTCATTAAAAGAAATTATAAATTCTACAGATTTAGGAGCTTAAACACCCGTGGAAATGCTTAATACTTTAATAAAACTGAACTAAAAAGCAAGCAGGAACACTGTAAGCCAGAAACACCAAAAGACAGAAATAATTCTTCCCCTAAACTCCTCACCTGCTTATATGAAATTCCTCTCTAAGCTTCATTCACTAGAATAGACTTGCACACAGGCCAAATGAGGATAATGACGTAACACAAGATGGGAGTGCAGTGTTATTATCTATTCAAAGTTAGAGATAAGAAGATAAAAAGCATAGCAGGTCAGGACACAGGCAAGAACCTCAATTAGGTTTTCTAACTCCTCCCTGCAATGCCCTTATTTATATCATGTAGCATATGCTTGAGGTGACAAGAGGCAGCCCTGCTCTGATGATATTTAATGATAACAGGAACCCTTCCAAGAAGGCCAGGTCTCTGCTCCTCCCTGTTCTGTGAAAGGTCAGTTGCTTCCCTCAGGGACTTATCCTTTTGATTCCAACCGGCTTTTTTCCATATTTAGTTAAAAATGGATAGCAAGAAAATGAAACATATTTGATTTACCAAAGAAACTTGCTAAATTTGCACTGGAGTTTGACCTGAATATTCTTCTGAGTTTGATTCATCTACCAAGGGATAAAACCAATTATTCATACAGCTTTACTCAGAGCAGTTATGTTGTCACCATAATGCACGATTAACTTTCCAAAAATTAAAAAAAAAAATGAATGTTTTCCCCCTCAGTTCCAAGACCTGACATAACCCCCACATTTCATGAGAAACATGCATGTCCTTGATTCCTGTGTGATTCCCAGGATAATAAAATACATCTGTTTTACACAGTGACTGAGTACTATAAATAACAAGAGTTTCAATCGAGTGAAGAAACCGAAGTAACAGCCAGCTACCAGAAGAACAATCTCCAGACAATAATCACACCGCCTCCAACCTCTCAGTTCCCCACTTACACAACCCCAAACCCACCCAGACCCCCCTGCTATCTTTTTTTTTTCCCCGTCTCTGTCTTCTTGTTTTCATCTCAGCACTATCCCTTGACACTGCTCAGAAATACAGCCTCCATTACAGAGATGGGACTGCACAGCCAGAGTAGGACTTCAAAACAGAGCCTCAGAACTGGACCTCCACAAACATTTGACAGGACTTTTAAAAGACAAGTATAGGAACAAAAATTTCTAACCAAATAGTGTGAACTAGAAGGAAAACTATGTTCTGCACCCATCATCTTTTCTTTGACTCCTACTAACCCCTTCCATTCTCTCCTGATTCTTGGTTCTTCTTCCTACCTTAAATTGTGTATACATTTAACATAATTTGGTTATAACCAGGACACTTGGTCCTACTCAGCTTAGTATTTGGTCTCACTGTGTCAGACTTCAAAAAGGGCTTTTTCACCTGAAAGTCTGTCCAGAGTTTTCAGGTACATCTGTTCATCCAACAATGTCTATCAGATCATCTTACAAATCTTGTCTCTCTTCATAGAAGCACAGAATGGTTTGGGTTGGAAGGGACTTTAAGGATTACCTAGTTCCAACCTCCTTGCCATGGGCAGGAACACCTTCCACTAGACCAGGTTGCTCAAAGGCCCATCCAGCCTGGCCTTGAACACTTCCAGGGATGGGGCATCCACAGCTTCTCTAGGCAACCTATTCCAACACCTCACTACCCTCACAGTAAAGAATTTCTTCCTTATATATAACCTAAATCTACCCTCTTTCAGTTTAAAACTGTTACTGCTCATCCTATCACTATATTCCCTGATAAAGTGTCCCTCCCCATCTTTCATGTAGCCCCTTTAGGTACTGGAAGACCACTATAAGTTCTCTCCAGAGCCTTGTCTTTTCTAGGCTGAACAACATCACCTGTTCCAGTTTGCCTTCATAGGAGAGGTGCTCCAGCCCTCTGATCATCTTTGTGGCCCTCCTCTGGACCCACTCAAGCAGGTCTATGTCTTTCTTGTGCTGGGGGCCCCAGAGCTGCACCCAGTACTCCAGGTACTCATCATTATCTTGTCACTGTAAAATGCATAAGCAAGTGCAGGAACCAAAAACTTCCTCTGCCTCCCTCTGGCCTATGGGGACAAACTTCTCATCTACTCCTTCACACTCTTTCCTTCATACTGACCAGTTGCAACAAGCAGCTTTTGCTAGAAGTTCCTCATGCTCATGTAAGTCTTGTCACACATGCCTAGACTTTTTGTTAAACCTAACCCTAGCTGAGGGGCCCTCAGCTTCAATCAGGACAGAGAGGCTCCGTTTTCCCTTATTAAGGCATTTGTAAAGGGGAAATCTGTTCTATCTATCCCTGTGTATGGATGCATTGGGCAGTATTGTTGTACATGCAAAGTCTCGTGTTCGGAACTCCTCAGTGAAGTGTTAAACAAAACAAAAACATTCTGTAAAGAATTTTACTGGGTGCTCAGTTAAACATCAACTGTCTTTGCAATGCATCAACCTCTTTCACAAACACTCCAGTAACCTTTTTTATTGTGCTAAATACCAGGAAAGCTTTGTTTCTCAGTAAACGATAAAAAAAAAATACGTCTTTCCTACGCCTGTTATACTTTCAAGAAGCTATTTCCTGATCAGGGCAAAAAAGGTGGATTCATTAAGGGATTTAGATTAGCAATACTTAACAGAAACACTCTGTTCCAGCCAAAGAAATGAAATCCAACTGAATTTGGGACTGCAGAATCAGGATCTGACTTGTCAGGATCACTAATAGAAATTATAATCTTTATTATGGCCAAAAGCTATCTATTAATAAGTGCACAAGACACATCCCACCACAACTGTGATCTACTACTCGCAGTTCTCCCAGCATGAATCACAGGTGTCTCAATATTTGGTGTTCCCCTGAAAGCTGGGGTTCTGGTGTGAGAACTGCTTCAATAAAAACAATGCACAAGTACTGCCTAGCATTTAGAGTGACCAGGTAAGCATGTAAACATGAACATTAAAAAGATTGCAAATTAAGAACCAACCTTAGTATTTTGATGTTATTTTCCCTTGTGCTAAGAAATGAAAGAATCATTTCCCCTACTTTCAGCCTGTCCTAATCTGCCATTCTGTAGGATTATGAAAAAGTACATCATTTTAAGTAGTAGTATTGAAAATCATGCTTACCTAAGCTGAAATTTTCTACCCTAGGTAGTCAAGGACTTACTTACTACATCCCCAAGAGTGTCTTCAGGAAATTTGGTGCTTTCAAGCTAAACATCAAAGAAATCAAGAAAGGTTGAAAAAGGCAGTTCTTCATGTATTTTATCCCTGTCATTGTCAATTAAGATTTGATTAAGAAAGGAATAAACAACCCCGATATTTTATATTTTTAACTGTCTGCTTCTTCCACTATCAAAGAAAGAAACCTAGGAACCCAGGGAGTGATAGACAGTAAAAAGGAAATAAAGTCTGTGTTTTCCTGGATGTATATGCAACTAGATAGCTGGATGAATACAACTACTCCTTTCTAAGTAAACATACTTAATTGTAATTGAGATATGATCCCACATTTGGCAAATAAAAATCTGAATTCATTAGTGGAAGGAGAGCTTTTTGTACTGTGTAGCTGGCGAAGACTCACATAGTCTAATTGCACAATCTATAATTTCCAGGGATTTGTAAGGGAAACAGATATCTAAGTAGTGAGAATTAAATTATCGCACTAAGAATTGCCATCTGGGTTCCTAACTCTTGTGATCACAGACTTCAAAAAAACCAGGCTGCTTAACTCCTGGTTGGCAGATGCAAGACCTCTGACTTAATCTACAAAAACAAATACTCATAGGAGCAAACACAAAACCAAAAACCTATACCCGAATAGGACCTCTTTTTCAGTGCTGCTTAGAGCTGCTGCTTGTCCACGGGTCTTATGTGCCAAAAAGAACAACAGTCAACACACATATAATCCATTGCTTGTTCTGAAAAATCTTAGGTTTGGATTTTATGTATTTTTTGTACATGTAGGTTTATATAAAGATAACAAAGGAAACCAAATGCATCCTTTGGAATCACTTTGATTTCCACTGCTGGCATCCAATGGTTTTTGTATTATCTTTCATATCTCTTATTATCAAGTTGACACTAGAGAAGGGAAGGCAACGGAGTGCTTACGCTGCTGGGTCCCGTGTACCTGTACAGATGTCACCAGGATGTCAGATATGCTGCAACCCACAGGATTGTGCAGAGAAGGAGGGGCAATTAGGAAGGAGAGGTGCCAATTTTTTTTACAATGCTCATATGATTGCCTCTGCAATTCTTCTGGGAGAGAAGTTACTGAAAAAGATTTTCTCTTTCAGCACTACAGTGGAGGAGCTTTCTTAAAAAAATAAAACCCTCTTTGCAGGACTCAGAAAAGATGGGGACTTTTTGACAAGAACCACAATTTTTGTTTAAAACGATGAAGTAATTTCCAAAGTTGAAATATGCAGACGGAACTGATTGCCTTCTGTGGAGGATAAGGGGGATAAATGAGACAGAGCTGGGGATAGGCGATGCTAAGAGTGTGGCCCTGGTTTAAAAAAGGTGGAAGGGGGAAATGACTTTCACTAAGAAAACTAGATAGCTCTAAGATATAGCACACCTTGAATTTACAGTTTGTATGTCACATGAGTGTTGCTACATTTACTGGAGTATTTACAATCATTTGCTGTGAAAAGTAACAAGGATCCCCAAAAACTTTAAAAAGCCTTTGAAAAACTCTCAAAAAGTAAACAGGCATAAATAAGCCATCCAAAATTTGTAGGTATTTAAAACTCAGTCTGTTATTAATATATAATGTATTTAAGAAAGATCCCTAGATTAAAATAGTTTAAAGACCAATAATTTTTGCTTCAGGGCTTTTTACTGAGGTGGTTATTTCCAAGGCATCTATCAAAGGAAAACAATTTTAAATAAGACATTACAGTGCTAAAAACAGTATTCAAAATGTAGTTTTTAAGAATATAAAATGAGAGCATCTGTGTGATGAGTTTTTTTCAGACTAAGCCACTGTTCCAGTGAAGCTTAGAAAGTAATCACCCGATAACTCACAGTCTTGTAATGAAATAAAGCTTTAGGATTTCCTTCTAACACTACAAATTTTACATTTCTGAATTTTATTACTAATTATCTTTAAGCACACATAGTGAAATGAATTTGCCAAAAAGCCCTAAAAAACATCCATGTTTCACAATATTATGTTCTAAAACTAATTTAAGTATTGCTAAATCTCATGAAACTATCATAAATCTCATAATTTTTTGTTTGTTTTTTTTCTCTTCAGCACACAAACTTCTTTAAGCATAAGAATAGGTAAAGGACAAGCCTGTAAAGCAAATACTACCTCAGAGTCAAGGGACCCACAAGCACTTCCAACTTCCCACATTTGGGAAGCACAGCCCAAGTTCAACCTGCGTCAGGGTGAGACCTAAGGACCAACCATTCTCCTACCTACTCAAGACCTGGTCCTAGTCTCAAGTCAAAGGACTCTCTGTTTGTCTTATTCAATGTTTCTTCATGTTTTTGAAAATGAGGCAGTTTAGATATATGCATCATTACTTTTACTGATGCATTAAACCTCAGAAAAGTTTTTAACAGTCACGCCACCCACAGAGGAAAATCTCTAAACTTAGGTTTTCAGAGAAGGTGGCTCTCCTAGGTCAGATACAAAAAATACCTTGGGGAGATGTGGAGACTTTGAGCTAATACCCTTTAGGTAAAAGTTATACCATATCTAGTGAATTGTTTACTCTAGCACAGACTTTTAAAGCTTACTTTAGAGTGTTGTTAATCTACCCTGGTGAAACAGAGCTAGTTCATCTGTAGCCAAGTACTGGGCTGTTGATATACATTTCTTAATTTCCAAAGGCAAGTTAGGCTATCAAGAATAGAAGATATAAAAAAAAAATGTGTATCTGAGGACATATGCTGTATCACCCAGGAACAGATTTAATTCATGCCTCTCCGAATTCTTCAAAATGTTTCTTGCGCTTAAACGTACTGTAACAGCTAACAAATGCTCATTCAGCTAAATGAACATCCAACATCCTCAGCCAACAGACGAGGTCAGATGAAAGACAGAAGCTCTGCTGAATAAATGATGATGAAAGTTCATGTGCTGAGAAAGACAACATAGAGTGAAGAAGGAGTTTATCAGAGACTACAATGGCTTAAGAATCCAATTACCAAATAAAAACTATACAGCCATAGCTAAGACCTGATGGACACACTGAGAATCAGTAATTTCCACATGTGTCACCCAGGTGTGGGGGCTTTTCTTCTCTTTTTCTAGAAGTCAGCTGTCAATAGTATCACTGTTTGCATCCTCTATGCCTCAAGTGAGAGCTGTTCTCAAGCAGACTGTGAGACAACTGGCAAGCGAGAAGTCTACCCCCACAAATGGGTATCTGCTTCATGTTATGGCATTCAGAAATTTTTGTCATTTATAACAGCCATGCTGTGACTGAAAAGTCAAGGTTCCTTGTTATCCCTTAGAGGCCTCAAATGTATGTCAGATGTGCTCACCTGAGACTTACAGAAACAACCAGAAAAAGAAAAAAACACATTTGACTAATAATGGAAATTTGCCAAGGTGGATTCGAAACAAGGTTTAGATGGCATTTTCAAAATGTCAAGTATTTCTTACACTAGAAAGTACACACTCAGGTGCTGTTGCTTTTTTTTTATTTTTTTCTTCTCCCAAGGAGTGAAAGGAACAAATTCATCCAATTGCTTCAGCCAAAAAAACCTACAGTAAAATGGACACAATTTTAAAAATATATAAATCATATCTATGAATCAAAACATTCCAATTTCTTTTTACTTAGAGTCTTTGTACAAGTAAATTTGCATTTAATCATGATAAATTAATGAATGCCATCAAAGCTTTCAGAAACAATTATTTAAAAAACTCTTTTTTTTTTTGTATCATTTGATTTGTCCAGTGGCCTGAAAAATTTAAATTTGTTAAAATAAACTGAGATGAAATGTTAGGAAAATCAACTTTATATCAAATTAATAGTTTCTTAATATACTTAATGAAGATGTCATAATCATAATTAGAAATTTTTTCAGTGTAAAAATAAAGAATATCTAAAAATCCACTTTATTTTATGGTTTGTTTTTTTTTTTTACTTTCTACCTTACTAATGCAACTGCAGAACACAACAGCAAAAGCTCTTACAATGCCATATCTGGAAAAGTTACCAGGTAGACTAATTGACTAATTTGACCAACATCTCTCTGGACACTTAGTCTTTACTTAGGGGTTTTTATTTCTTTGGACTTCTCATGTGCTTATAAATTTAATAGATAGTCTATCAAACCAAAATTGGTCTGTAGCTGTTATAAAGCTGTCTGGGCTATGCATTCATTCTATAAGTTGACAGAATTCCTTTTGCTGTCTCTACCATGCTTACAAAAGCCTTTGGTTCATTGGGAGTGTCTCATACACTAACATTAATGAAATGGAAAACTGAATGATCCCAATCAGTCAAAAATGTCTGTTCACTGTACATTACAAAGAATATGCATAAGCAACACTGAATAAAACAGAAGATCTATTATTTACAAAACTAATCATAGCATCTGAAATGCATGTCCAATATTCATCTCAGCATTATACTTCAGTAAAGTGTCAGTATTATTTTAGTATTGATAGTTCACTGTACATTCTTATCCTTTTTCCTAATATATATATATGTATGGATTAGTAATTTTATTTTCTGAAAAAGAAACCAACACATGCACATCAAAAACTTGTTCATTTATCCTCTACGTTCATCTCACTTCCCTCTTATCTACATAGAAATAATTAATTTCACTATAGAATCGCTTATTTTATTAATCTAGAAAATTTACTTCTTTTGTTCCTGCAACCTATCTTAAGGAAATATAATTGCATCTCTATTTGAAACATCATTTTTATCTCATCAAAAGCCCTTCACCTTTCCCGTCCATCCAACTGGCCTCAAAACATTTTGCAATGCTGTTACTAGAGAAGAACAAAACAAGAATCAAATTGATGAGTTAGTGGAGTGAGTTTTACTCATGGAGCACCCAAGTCAGGTCCAGATACAGATTTCTTCAGATAAGGAGGATTTCTTCAGACAGAGGAATGTCCCCCATATGAGGTCGAGTCCAACAGTTTAAGCTTAATCCCATTTATAATGGTTATCTTGTAACACTTAGTACTACTGAGAAATTATGGTTTTAACGGCATACTAAATCCTTTCCATTAAGTTCATAGGGTATAATATACATTTTTGGTTGAATAAATAAAACGTTGTGTGTTAGATGTGCTATAAAGTAACCTTTTGCACTGCATCAAAACATACAGCAAAGAGTAGGCTGCTTTGATGCCACATACGATTGCAACAAATAAATAAAGTTCTGAAAGCAATTAATTGAAAAATAAGTGTCTCACTAACCAGGCAGGCATGAGTCATTTCGCCATGGGTATTCCTTGTGTTCAGACAATGCATTTAGGAAACATGAGTTATCTCGCTATAATCTTGTCTGCCCTAAAGTATTGTAGGTGGCCATGACAACGTTGTAAGTGCACCCATGAAACACCGCAATTGGGAGTCTCTCCATCAATCAAAGCATAGAAACAGCAGCTGAAAACATTGCTATAATTTCCTAATTACAAAGTAGTATTATTATTATTTACTTTAGAGACTTGCCCCAGCCAGGCCAAAGCAAAGAAGCATGGAGAGATTTCATAAGTCTTGAAGCAAAGAAAAAGTGACATGCTCCAAATGATCAGTTCTTTTAAATCCCAATTTTAATTGCAAGATTACCCTACCCATCTCTTTTCCAAGTGTGCTTCTCCCAGGGTAATTTTATCTGTATTTGTAAGTCTGGACAGTGTTGATACAGAAAGTTCACCTCTGGAATGGAAAAGTAACACCAAGCCCTGCCTTATCAACTGCAGCCTGTCTACTGAGGCTGCTCTCAGGTTTGGAGTATTTCGGCAGTGCGCATTGACCTTCGAGGAACCAATGTCAGTGACTTAAATAATTTACAAAAGTCTGTGCTGTAGATAAAAGAGAATGTGAGGAGTTCAGGTCAGATTTTGCTGAAGTTAAGTTCTGGTGGAACATTTGGCCTACATTTTCAGTTCAGGAGATTTACCCTTCATCTTGTCTGAAGGTTTACATAGTATTGTCAGTGCCACACACGTGACAGCTGTGAGTCAGGTCTCTGAAAATAATGAAAAAAAGCTTTAATATCAGGAGGATTTTTGTTCAGAAAAACTGCTTACAAATACTAATGGTAGCTTGTAAGCCCTGTAGGATGGCCATAGGTCATGTTTTTCAGCTTTTTTCCCTGCAACCACAAGAGACAAAAATGTACTCTCTATGTATAAAGGTGACCTTCCTACCCAGTTCTATGAATCCAGCAGCTGCAGCTTTAAAAGGAATGTCAAATACAGAACACTCTGTAGAAAATTAAGAAATAATCAATACCAACCAAGTACAAAATCTTTATATTTCAATCTGAACTGTATTTATGAAGACACTATGAGTTATTTATTTTATCAATGTTTTTTCATTAGGTAGGGGCTGGAGGCTAACCGTGATGAGTTCCCATCGTATTATGAGGAGTAATATATGAGTTCAGAAACAACAGGAAAAGTTGCAAAAGCAGTGGTTTTCTGGTTTTTCAATCAACGGATTACAATGCTCCAAACTGAAGTTCTACTACCACCTTGAGATTATTTTCTGCTTTTTCCTTGCAGGCCTCCATAACCCCAGGTAAATCTCCATTTATTTTATGCCATACTGAAAAACTCTTGTGGGCAAAAGGGAATGCACCACACATGCACATTCAAACCTTATTGCCAGTGCAGATAATGTTTTAACAGCTTAATGATCCATGTTGTCCTCTTAACATAGAAAAGTTGTTACTACAGAAAAAAAAAATGCTATATAAAGAAAATAGCCCTTCCTACTACATACCCCTTTTTCTCTGGTGTGTGCTTACCCTTCCTATGTCCCCTTGAGTCCTAAGGTCAATGGTTTCAGGTTTTCTTCAGAGACTTTTCGGGGGGGAAGTAAGAGGGCTAGCACAACTAGCTCATGTCTTTATATTAGTCATGTTTAGGTCTATTTTATCTTCTAATTTTTGTTTATTCATTTCACTTTCATTTATTATGATCTTAAATGGACTTGGTCTTTCTAAACAAACAAAACTGCAGGGAAGGATAAGAAATCCATAATAAAATTATGTTGTTTGCAGGAGAATGAAAGGACTGAACCAACTAAAAATGGGTAATAAAAACAAACCAATATTCTTCTGATGATATTTCAAGTTCAAAAAGCTATGTGTTACAGAAAAGAAAAAACAAACCCATGATTTTTTATTGCTGTTGGTGATCATAGGCAGCAGCTGGAAACAAGATTGTCCAGTCCACCTCTCCTGTCCAAGGCAGGCCCAGTTACACTGTGGTGTTACCTAGCCCTAAGTACTTCCAGTGATGGAAGTTCCACAGTATCTTCGGCTGCCACTTAACCACTGCTTCACTCTCTTCACTAGGCAGTTTTTCTCAGCATCCTTCTTGCTCTAACTTAAGGCCATTAGTTCTTCTTTAATCTATAAATATCTCTAAAATGTTGATGAGTTTGTCAATGCTCATAAAGAACATCTTTCTCCTCCTATCTGACCGGTGCAAGTTTTACTAAGATCAACGACTACTTGAGAGAGTTGTAGTAGAACAGCAAGATATTATTTACACTTCTGCTTCTCAAGAACCTATAGTATCTGGGACATTGCTCTGCATGATTCATTTGGTCGTGCTCAGACAGAATGCTGGAGACTAACAATTCAGATTTTCATCTCTGCCCAATCCTGAACAATTTATCCATTTCAGACAATCTCATTATAGATTTTTCCAGATATGAAAATATGACAAAGGAGTTCTTAACAGCTAGGTGTATTATTGGTGGCAAGAACCAGTCATATATTATTAAAGTACAGCCTAAGTTTGCTTTACGATTATAATGTGCAGTAGTGTGTGAGGGCCAGGCTCACACACAGCTCTCCAAGGTGAGGTCTCCTCACCTCTTTCTCCCCCAGCTCCCTGATTCAGGGCCAGAAAGCTGCACTGTACCCAAGCTGACCCCAAGCCAAGCCCCACAGAGTGAGCAGATGTGCTCGCGGCCTTGACTGTGGCTTTCAATGGTTTTGATGCCTATTTATTAAAATGTGAAATATTATGGGGTTCATAGGCAGGGAACTTGATTTTGTCAGCCTTCATATCCTATTGCCTCTTAATGTCCCTGTGCCATGCAGAAAAGTGGAGCTAAATATATCCACTGCCTTTGAACTCTCCGAGTTCTGCAAAGATGCTAATTTAATTATTTATTATGATTTATCAGATATAAGAATGAAAATATCCTTTTTAGATCTACTAATGAAACTTACTCTAATCAAAGCTATACTAGAACAAGTTATTTCTCTCACCATAGCTATTAAACACAAGACAAATTAGAGCAAAAGTGCCACCTAGTGATAAAACTACAGAAAGTTATTTTAGAATACATGAAAACACTTCTCTTTTCCCCTGAAATTTTAGCCGAACATGCAGTGAATACTGAAGAAATCAGAAGCTTACTGAGAGCCATACAAATCTTTCTGTGCATAAGCAGAATACCTTTACTGGAAATAAATATACAACATCTTTATTCCATTTCTTTTTCATGTTTATAGTTATTTCTGTGCTTCCACCAGCCTATTCTGCTCATCTTAAAGATTTTGACTGTTTGAAGTCCAAAGTTTTGGATTATGCAGACTCATCCAATATGAATCATGTAAATTTTTTATTAACTGTCTATTAACTGTTTGCTACAGTTCTTCCAACAAGAGTTCAGAAAAGTAGCTGCATTCAATTATCGCCCACGAGTTTATGGCTTCAGGTCATCTGCCAAAACAGCCAAATCCCAGGAAGCCAAGAACAGAAAAGCAGATCTAAAGCTCACATACATTCTTCTGCCTTCTACACCTTCCCTCTGTCCCCTATGGGATGTCACTGCTTCTCTCTCCTCCCTTAGTCACACTGGTTGTTCTGTTGAGTGCCTTGTTCCCTAACTCAATGTGTTGGCCAGAAGTTCAAAATAGAAATACTCATGCTTAAAGTTCTTAAATGGTGAACTATGCACAGGACAAGTGAATCACTCACAGGGCAGAAACACAAAAGTTTCAGAGGTGCTACAGATGATGTTTCCATAAGAAGGACTTTTCTATAAGTAGCACTCAGCCAACAGGAACGATTGAAAAAGTGATGCTGTGCTACAGACATACAATGCAATAAACCTAAGGGAGGCCACATCACCCATTAACACCCCAGAACAGTGATTTCTCCAAATCTCCTATGATAATTAAAATCAAACTATTCTTCATATCACTGTACATGACCTTTGGGGGCAAAAATGAGCAAAGAGTTAACTGGGAGGCAAAAATCTACCAGATGGTAAAAACAGTGGGAAAAGGCGTGTACATACAGACATAAGGCTGATGATTCAGACTTGTACACCCATGCAGAGCAGCAAACCATAGCAGAGAGGTGTGTAGCAACAAGCTCCAGTTTGAGCGCAGCACAGTCATGTTAGAGCAGCACTGCCCTTCAGTCAACTCTACAAATTCCTAGCACATAAAGAGCTCATAAGTTCATTTCTGCATCATACCTTGTTAATCTTCAGGTCCTGGGGTACGGTTGCATGGACCTGGAAGGGATGTCTAGGTGCTTCATCATGTTTTCAGTTCCAGGTGCCCAGATGAGTGCCTACCATTTGGGCTGGTCTTCATCTTGCACTGATTCTTGTTTCGTTTTTCCAACCCTTCTCTCAATAACTTCAGCTTTAGTTCCTATCAACTCCTTTTAATCATTTCTTGCATGCCCTGTGCATATAGGTCTCTTCCTTCAGTGTCATCATCCTCTCTTCCTGGTCTTTACAAACAAACCAGCAAACAAAAATGTAGGAACTGACTCAGTGTTGGTTAACATCATATTGTGATGTGAAAAGAGTATCAAATGTATGAAAGGTGACTATGGAAAATGAATAAAAAGAAAAAAAAAAACAACCCAGCCACCATCAAAATCCAACCTCCCCACTCCTAATTTTCAATTTCCACAGCAGGCAGCACAAGAAGTACTAAAATCTACAAATACCTATAACATGATTTACAATGCAGAGACCACAGGAAAAACAACATACTATTCCAGGAAATGCTTGACTTTAAATATGTAATATATCATATCTGCTTTTTATTGTTCAAAGAGGCAAATTAATGTTGAAGTGGAAATGCATTTTTAATATATTTGAATGAAGATATTTTATAAACAAAATGAGCTAGCAATAATTTTCAAAAAAAAAAAAAAACCCTCCATAAATGCTGGAAATTAGGCAGAGAATAAAAATTCACATTTTAATTTAACTGAGTGAGTTCTCCTACTATGATGACTGCCACCATGAATTATTTTCATTCCACCCAGTTCCTTTTTTTTTTTCAGCATCTGAAATGCATTTCTCACCACGTAGAATAATAATTTTTCACAGACAAAATAAAACTTACACTAAAAGCTTACACCAAATGGCTCCCTTCTCCCATTCTATGGAAGCAGAGGAAGTGGGCATACTTATTGATCTCTATATATGTTCACTGTAAGAATTTTTAATTCTCTCAGGTGGAAAAAATATTAGACGCTCCATATCTTCTTATTCCCCATTCAGGTCACTTTCAAGAATACATACTTCAGCCTCACACATTAGGTAAAGCATCAGCAGTGATAGGAAACACGATGCAACGCTGCTTTAATGGTTTTGTATGGTTGATGATTCTATTAGACTGACTACAGAGAAGGCTATTACAAGTTCAAGAGTCCACTTCAGCAGCACCACAGTATGCCTTACTTCATGATGAATTAATTGCTCTCCAGACTACACAGTGTAAAGTGTTTCATCTGTGCCTGAATGAGACTGTAAATTTCTGGGATCAGGGACTTTGTACATCTCAGGACAGACTAATTCTGCTATTCAATGCATCAACAGTGGTGCTTGCCCCTTGGAAGATTTCTGCCCGTCTAGTGTAAGTAAGATTGTGAGCTTTATTGATTTTCAGTGTAACTAAAGAGCTGAATATAAGACACTGCCAGAGACACTTGCCATTAATCAAAATAACAACTAAAGCACTGATGTTTTTGTTCTGTACCAACATAAACAGAGGCAGATTTAAAATATAAGGTCAGGCTTTTATTTAATGAGATTGAGATAGGTTTTGTTGTTGGGTTTTTAAAAATTATTTTTCCCCAGGGAAGTAAAGGAGAAGGGAGAATAAATAAAGGTCATAAACTGCCTCTCAGTTAGGGCAAACTACCTATTGATAACAGAAAGCCTAAGCAACTTAATAACACCAATGTGTTTCTATCTATGAGTCTAAAGGTCTCGGTGAATTACATATTATGTTGGTGTATAAATGCACAGAAAGGTTAGACGTTCCCTCATGTAGTTCTTCTTAAATGAAGTCATAAGGACTTCGTACAGCTACCAGAGACTCCTGCATTCTCCACATAATATCTATTCCTGTTACTCACTTTTACCTATCAAGAATTTGTTATGGATGAAGAACTAATGCAAAACTCCACTGAAGAATATCTGCTCTAGGTGAAAATACATTGGAATAAGAGATTTAATCTGCTCAACAGCTTCTCACTGAAAGACATGTGTGGTCACCGCGATCCCTTATGATTTCCTCAGGAACAGTGAAGTTTCCTTTGGCATATTGCTGTCACCAGGCATACCTCTAACAAATAAAACATGGAGCTCCAGAATTCTATAGAGCTCTGTTGAGCTGCCATTCCTCTTCATTATTCCAGCAGGCACAACCCAGAAAGCCTCATAGAACAAAAAAAAAAAAAAAAAAAAAAAAAAAAAAAAAAAAAAAAAAAAAAAAAAAGAAAAGAAAGCACATCCATACATTTTTGTGCATTTGAAAAAGAAGCCAATGAGAGCATTATGAGAAAGCATTAAAGGTTATCAGTTTGACATTGCATATGCTCTTTACCAAATACACAGCCTGAGTATTGCCAGATGGGTATTTCAGACGGTCTCCTGATGATCCTTTAGAGAGTTTCAACCTCCGCTTTTACACTGAGGCAATTCCTTTGTTTCTTCAGCAGCTCTTTTCCAGCTGTCTTCATTTCTTCCCCATGAGGTCAGAACCATATTTGAATGCCAAAAATCTTTCTTTTTTTAAATTT
The DNA here is from genome assembly GCA_009806455.1 of Tetrax tetrax. Taxonomy (NCBI): domain Eukaryota; kingdom Metazoa; phylum Chordata; class Aves; order Otidiformes; family Otididae; genus Tetrax; species Tetrax tetrax. Next base: position 395,267 of record WHYT01017328.1, read on the forward strand.
TTTTGTTTTGCCATGTTTTCTATTTTTTCCTCCTCTTTCTCAGTCTCTTATTTAAGTCTCCAGGTTTTTGGCAGCATGTCTGAGGTTTGCTGATATTTTAAACCAGTTGCGGATTGAACAAAATTGAAAGGACATCAGCCCCCAACTTTATCTCCTGTTCTGCTTCTGCAGTGTTGGCAAAAAGTCCTAGCACAGTGATATGCCTTCCCTGTCCCCCTTGATTCAATCTCTTCAATCACATGTGAGATTTTGCCTTTTGTCCCTGAACACCACAGTCAGCCCAGAGATTCCCAAAGCAGGAGACCTTCAGCACTGTGCACCACTGGC
>WHYT01017328.1:395643-414438 GCA_009806455.1 Tetrax tetrax
CTATTGCAGATGCTTAGGAAACAAGCTCATGAAGTTTGGCAAAGATAATGCTAAGTCCTGTGCCTTGCTTTCTGATTCAGTGTGAAATGCTGCCTCTTAATATGGGAAATCAATAATATTTTTGGCCGCTGTTTCTCACACTAGCATTAATTTTGGCCACAAAATATATTAGCTACCTGACACAAAACAAGGAGAAAGGAGAAAAGGAAAAACGGAGAAAAGAAAAGGAGAAAGCTGTTTCTTTAAACAAGGAGAGCTAGGGATCTGGAAAACAAAAATATACCATGCTAAAGACCAATGGCATATGATGTCTCTAAAGGGCATGATTCTTTTATCTTTCTGGATATTCTGCTTCAAGGGAAGTAGACCCAAATCATCGTTTTTATCACAAAACTTTCCACAGAAATTAGAATAATGTAAGTGAAAGACAGCTGTGTTACCATACCTGCAGAATTGTTACTGAGGAGCTTGTCAAGGCCTCTGGTTTTGTTTTCTCCATGAGTACTGCCACTTTTTTGGCTAATTCCTTACGAAAACAAGGTTCGTACAACTGTATAGGCTTCTCCCTGCCTCAGTTGGCCTTCCCCAAGCCCCTTAGTAAGTTTGTAACTAATTGGCCCATTTCAACCAAATTCAGACAAGGGAGGGAAATCTCCATTGTCGTGTCCAAACCTCAGAAGTCAGAAGCAGTTCCCAGGTCCACATGTGCCCTGCAACCTCATCCTTTCTGATTTTGTGCCAGCAAGGACAGAAGAAATCAATGATTCAGGCATAGTCTTTTTTTTCCTGCCAAATCAGTGATCACAGAGTTTGCTTTAGTTACTGCTTTTTATTTAGCAATGGCAAAGTTCATTCATTCCTGCTTTTTTACTTTTTTAATCAAGTCTTCTACATTCCAGGCTAACAAGAAACACCATTTAAAAAACACTAATACACTTCTTCACATTGCTTCTAGGATTGTTATTCCAATACATCACTTTGAGTCAGTAGGTAACTTTCATGCTACGTAGTTTTTTCTAGAATCCAGTCTGAATACTCAGCAACTTTTGTGTAGACACCTGGCTGCCTGGGGCGAGCGCAACCTTCACCCCAGCTGGTGATGCCCACCAGATACCACACCTCCTCGTGCTTGCATGCCAGTGGCCCTCCTGAATCTCCCTGTGTCACAGGAGAAAGACAGAGCATGCAAGGAACAGCTCTTGTCAGCATTTATCTCTCAAAGAAAACCTCAGTTAAAATCAGCATCATTCAACGTTAACACCAGCATAACTGCCTAGATTTCAATTACTTTCACTTACGGCTAATTAACAGAGTATGAAGCATGTTTTTTGTTTTTCTAGTAAATCAACTTCTAAATACTTTCCACTTACTGCAAATAATTTCCATTTCCTGTTAAGGTTCAGAACTCCTGTGTCTTGCTTTGTTTTTTTTTATCTACATACACATGATTTAAAACCCAATGAAGACTACATGTGCAAGTGAGAAAAACAGTAAATTTGCCAATATTTTCTCTTATGACCTCAGTTTTAGTACGCAAATCTCAGTTCTCTTCATGGCTTATCTTACGTGAGTCACACTGTCCTCCACTGCATAAAACACATCTCTCTTTTCTTTTCCTATTCCTAACTGATCTTTCTGAACATAAGGTTCTTTAGTGTAGCTCTTCCAAGTTGTTGAGACAATAGCAAGTGTGTTATTTTTATAAAACAGCATCTCCATGTTCTGGTACACTTTATCAGATAAAGAAATCTTAATTGGTATAGAGGAAAAATTACTTCCCAGCTCCAAGTATTTTACTTCCCAGCTCCAAGTATTTTTATTCCTAATTACTCAATATTGATCACAGTAACATTAAAACATAGAAACGTTAGCTGTTAAATGCTTAAAGTAAGAATACTATATTTGGTAGAGAATTTAATCTTACTAATCAGACTATTTTAGTTTTGCATAAATTAACTCAGACTATTTAAACTAATGTAAGTGCATGAGTTTACACTCATGCAGAGAATCTGTCTCGCTGAACTCACGCTGTTGTGACATTTTCAATTCTAATAATGAACAGAGCAGTCTGTTCAAGTTATCTGTAGTCTTGCATCCCCCGTGCATTTTAATAGCATTCCCAGCACCCTCCCTTCTGGTTTGTACACATTGGATCTTTTAAAATAAACTTTCATGTACTGTATTTCACATAAAGAAATAAAAAACATCACACAGGAAATCTGCTTTTATTGGAGAAATGCTTTGAGATACTATACTTCTCTTTGTATATCTGATACGCCGAAGGAATACTGTTTTATACCCTAAATGGATAAGAGATATATATATACACTCTCAAAGTTTCTTACCCATGGAAACTATCCCTAATGATTTCAATGACATATAAGAAACGTTTTGCATATACCTTGACTTTCAGTGCTTTTGGCATGCAAAGGTGACACATTAATCAACAGCTCTATTGCTAACCACATTTTCCTAATGGCAATTGAAAATAATTACAGTATTCAATTATATATTTTAATACATTGTTGGAATACATGACTATATACTATTTATTTTCATTACCTTACAAGCATCCCTTCCACCTTCATCATAGCCAGCACAGATCACTTTGTCACCTATTCTGCGCTTCCGGTATCTTGCCTGGCATTCCTCTTTTGACATCAGGGGAACAGTAGCCTTCTGAAGAATATCTGTTACACGACCTATATAATAGGCAGTATGAATAGAGAGGTGTTTGCTTCTAGCAAAATAAAAGTTAAAATTCAACTCTAGAAATCCCCATACAGTGATATTACAAAGCTGAAGGCCACCGCTTTTAGACCATTTAGATGTTCCCGACACTGATTTACCTTTTTTTTTGTGTTAGTAAACAATGTGAATTGTCTGCTGATTTAAATGTTTTTATAATGTCTTTTTACATCTCATAATTGGGCAAGCTTCAAAAATCCCTTGTGATTTGCAGTGAATCTTCCTATGAGTACGGCTTTCAAGACATCAGTCCTTGGAACCTGTCCTCCTATTAAGAGCACTGCTTTGTGTTATTAACAATTATTTCTTAGAAATGTGTTACCATAGGTTTGGAATCTCCCAGTTGCCAAGTCTGTGCTGCCTCATGCCCTAGTAGTTTACAGGATGGAGAAATTTGCACATAGAGTAAATAAAAGTGAGAGTAACCTTTTCCTAGAAATTAACAGAAGAAATTTGCCTATACAATATCTGTCTAGATTTGATATATTTCACACTGAACTCTAACCTTCAAATAACAAGGTGCATAAAGGTAAGGACACTATTTAAATAGGTGTGTGTATACATATACACACAGAGATAAATATTACACATATAAAATATACATACATATATGTAAAAAGATACTTTGATAATTAACAGCTATTTAGCCTACCTCCATGTAAATCAGAGGAGTTCAAATCCCATCTACTTTCAAAATACAAAGGTCATTGACATTGTTTATAATCAGCCTTCAGAACCATAAAAGCAACATACTTCATTCAAAACTCATATGAATACAGCCACATAAAAAAAAAAAGCACGAGTTTTGTGCAGACTGTAATTCAAAACCTCACAGTTCAGTGATAAGTCTGTTGGCTTTTTTTCAGCTGGGAGCATGAAAAGCAGTGTGCCTTCCAGATATATACTGGGTTTTGCCAGCAGATTAAGTTAAAAATCTAAGGAAATGTATTTGAGGGCTGCACAGGATATATTTAAGGTTGCATTCTTACATATTTCAAATTATTGAATCAAACAATTTATAAAATATAATTTTTGTGTCAGAGTATGCAGTTATTTAATGATAATTTAATAAACCTTGCATGTATGTTTTATGATGTCTTAATAGATGCAGAATCTAATTAAGAATTTTATTACATTTTATTACAGATAGCAATAATGGTAGCTAACAACACAGTAGAATTTTGTTTTTAAAAAGAAGGAGGTTTTATTTTATTAAAAAGGGAGTGGAGTGGGATTTTTTTAGTCACATGAATTTTGCAAATACAAGAACTCACTCTTTAAATATTTAACTGTACCTTTTTCTTTTCTGTAACCCCATCCAACTACCCAACAGTCAGTATAAAGAATGTTAGCATCTTCTTTTGATGGTAGGCAAATAGGTAGTTGAAGATCTAAAATATGATTAAAAGTATTAGTTTGACCAGAGACAACTGCAACATTAAGGTTTTGTGGGCACCTACGCAACCCCTGATGATAGTATCCATGTTATGCTTTGTCCCTTATACCATATATTGCTCCAGTCACATAAATAAAAGCCACCCGTTTTATTTTCAAAGCCAATAGAATGAGATCCTCCTCAAACCCCAGTAACTGCATGTTAAAGGAAGCCAGCCCAGGTGTCATGCACTTCCATACCGATGCCAGCCCTATGTCATCCTGCACATTTCAGAATTCCTCTGAAATACACTACATACCAGTAAAATTCATAGGCTTATCAAGTTTCATTAAAGCAATGTCATATCCAGTCTGTGCGTATTTATACTGAGGGTGAACAATAATCTCTTCCACTTTGAAGAAGGGCGTATCCTCTTTTATTTCTGATTGTTTTAAAATACCAGCATAAACACGCCAAATGTTGGGATTCTCAAGACTAAGGGAAAAAGACAAACAGTCAGTCTGTGGCAAAAGATTTGCACCAATTTAGAGTCCGTGTGCAGGTGCCAACATTTTCTGTTACACCCGAGTGTACAGTGAACAGCACTGAGGTAATTCTTTCCCTTTTTTTTTTTAATTTCCACACTTAAAAGAGGTTTGTTTTATCCATTCACTTCACTTCTCCTTCCTTCTGTTCCTTTTCCTACCCATATTTTCATTTCCACACGAGTTTTCTCTCTCCTTTATGATCAGACTCTCATTGTCTGGATTCTTCATCCCCCTCCTCCTTCTGTTGCCTTTATTTTCTCTATTTCTCTTCTCCTGTTTATTTTATTTTTTTCTTAATCTGTAAAGGCCTAATGTAAGCTCTGAAGAAATACATGAGATTCTATTCATTGCAACACAATAGTGTTTCCAGTAACAAAAATAGGGTTGGAAATATAAATTCAAGTAGTGGCTATTCAGACACTTATTACAAAAATGAAACTAGCCACCAAAGTTAATGTAAATAGAGATTGGAAAGTGTAACATCATAGACCTATATGAAAAGTTCCGGTTGATCTTTGTGATTTCAACTTTACTTTGAGTAAGTTTAAGGGATATTTTATTGTGATACTCTATGATTAAGGTAACCTAAAAATTTTAGTATATGCAATGAAGAAGATGCAAAACTTGTCCTAAATAACTTTTCCAACAATTTTGAATATTTTTATATTAATTCACAAATACTAGCTTTAATAATTAATAGTTAGCTTTAATAATTTTCAGTGAGCATAGACTATTTTTTTATTTTTCAGACATACCTTCTCCCTTTAATTTTTATAATACTGGTAACTTTTACATTGGGTAGCAGGTAGAGAATGACATTCTTTATATAAGCAGTTTAACCGCTTTGATAAGGTTTGTCACTGGAGGCAAAATATTGCCAATAGTATTCCATCCAAAAACAATAATAGGTAACATACTACAATGCCTGAGTATAAGTGCCTGATTTCAGACCATATTGCTGGGCCAACACCCCCTTTGAAGCATTTTATCTGTTATCTGTTCCTTCTTTCTCATCAGACTGAATAACAGCCTTACAACTTTCACTCTGTAAATGACAGGTGGTGATCATCTAACATGGGAAATTAATCACCTACATAACAACTAAATCAGCTCTTCACAACACAGGCCATTTCATGCGCCAGATCTGATGGTATTTTAATGGTCATTAACAATACGGACAATATGTGTCAGTGCAAATTAGCAATGCCTTGGGTAATGGTTGCTCTAAATTTTGCCCCTTACAACTAAAACCTGCATTAAAAATAGGGTATTCATTTACTGATTGATAAAATTTGTTAAAAAAATAAAACCAAAAAAAACCCCAACCAACTGTTAAAGGAAAATCAGGACAACTGTGATCTGGATGTTTCATACAATGCAGAGACAGACAGCTCAGGAACCAGAAGCAGCCTAAGGAGACGCCCACAGAGCTTTACTTTGTGTCCTGGTGAAATAAATTAACTTGCTGCATACCCTGCTGCTGAAGCTATCAGATTACTACCATTCATACATTTACATTTAGGCCTCACCTCATGACACAGTGAGCAGCGGTAAGAATCCACCGGTTGCTGATGATAGAGCCCCCACAGAGGTGTCTCTGACGAGACGACTTCACGTGCAAGCTGACTTGCCATGGCCATTCACCAGGGGAAGAGTCTGTCCCTCCCACGATCCTAATAGTTCTTGCAGAATGCTGCATGCACACTACAGAAATATGCAAAGCTGTACTTAAAGATAATTTGCACTCACCAATGAAAAATGGAGATGAGACTACTGCAGGCCCCTGAACAAGGACCTATTGCAAAGAAGGTGATACATGACACATTCCAATCCCTTTATGATTCAGGATCATAAAGTCAATTACAATCAAGTTCACCAAGTACTCTTGGTGTTTACAGCTTGTAGACCTGGCCCACTTCACTTTTTCATAACACTCTTTAACTTCACAAGGCTTCCTGTTTGGACAATGCAACCAATTCAATGCAAACAATTTTGTTTGTTTGTTTCAAAGAAGGAGGTTTTGGCTTCCTGTACAGAAATCAGTTAAGCATTCTCTCTTTTACACGAAAGTTTTACTTACCAGTACTGGCTTTTTTTTTACATAATCTTAGTGAGTATCCTGAGATCCTTCCTGACCCATGTACTATTTTCACTGGAGATCCATTCGAGGACATTCTTAGGTGACACTCACACTTTCTGTCAACAAATTAATGCAAAGAGTCAATTTGTACTTTTTATGCGAACACATACATTACCCCCTCTTCAAATCTGTGGAATGATTATTTCAGCAATCTTTAAACATTTTAAAAAATACAACTCACCTTTCTTCATTGCATGAATCTTGGAGGGGAAAGTAGGTAAAAAACTGGCAGCGGATCACATCTGTGCAAACTTGCTGACAGGCTCTGTGGCCTTTAGTATAAGTGACATTGAGTTCATCTCCCAAAAAGTTCATATGCATGTAAGTGCGAGTACTGCAGGCTGTAAGAATGAGTGCATTCCAAGCATCAGAAAATCTATTCATTTCATTAATTCAAAAATAGTATTTTTACTGTAATTTATTGTTTACCAGGAAAGGGTCTTCTGCAATTTAGGAGACTAAAGCCTGAGACAGCATTTTCTTGTGATACAAGTGCCTCTGGTATCCCACTTGCTGATGTCTTCAGAAGGCAAAGATTTCTAAAATGAAATTATTTTTTACAATAGCTAAATCTTTTCTCACATCCTAAAATTTATTTTTAGGTACTGGTAAGGGAAGGTTCTTTCTTGTTTTGTTTTTTTTTCCTCCCAAATAACTATCTGTAAAAGTATTTCATATAAAAATGCAATCTCTAGGTTCACTATTTCATACTAAATTCATAGTGAGGGCTTTAGCACTTCTATGAAATAACATATGACTCTACTACTAGAGATTGTATGGTATTTATACATATGTAGAAGAGGTAACTTTAGATGATCTATGCCATCTTGATTTTGCTTCTCCCTGAAATTCCTTTGAAACTTTATTCTTCTGCTTTGTGTGGAACATAGATTTTTAATTATTCTCACTACTAAGTATGAAAGAAGTTTCTCAATAGAAACATTTTTAAAGCTGTTAACTTTATTGAAAATCTTTTCAAGTAAATAACTTAATACTGCTAAGAAAACAGATGCCTCTTTTGATAATTTCATAAAATTCATTTTTGAGTCATGTAAGCAATCTGAGGGCTCACTGTCTCTTTGATGTGTATAACTCTGCTCTGATTAACACCAGATATGCAGCTGCTATACAAAACCCCTGATCACAGTGGAGAACAGACAAAATGCCCATAGGAATTATAAACTTATGAATACAAAACATAAAAAGCTGTGCTTTACTGAAAAAACCTTTTAACAAAAATTTATAGAGGTATAAGAAAATAGTGGTTAAAAAAAAAAAAAGACTGTGTGGTTTTTTAATAAAAATTCTACTTAGAGAATTAAAGTTAGTTGTCATACTCACCTTTGAGATTCTACTTGCCGTTCCCTGGTAAAGAATGTAAAGAATAAGCACTTTGGAAAATATGTACAAATAGTTTGGCAGACAGAGATATCGGGAGTGAAAAAACTCGTAATATTCATTCCTGAAAATTCTTGATCTTCAAAAATATCCATTTGACAATCTGTATAAAACAAGAACAAAGTATCAAAATTCCAAAGATTTTATTATGTCATCAGAATATTAAGGTTTACAGATTATTCATTTCTATCCTTATCCACATTTTCCTTCCTTTGTGACTGACAAGCTAGAAAGATAACACCACATTTTAACCAAAAACTATTTCTCAATATTATTTTTGAGTGTATAAACTCATGGAGAGGAGTACCGAACAGGGATAAGGCTCACATAAAGAAGAACGGAAATTACATGTTAGAATACAGATTTGCTAATCTAAAAGGGAAGGCTTTAAATTAGGAACAGTGGAGATCAGTGTCCAAATCCACAGTTAGGAATAAATCATAGTAATCTAGGCAAAGCCTAAAATAATTAAGGTAATGGGTATATCTAAGAGGATCACGGGAAACTAGAAGAGTAATGGGATGATCCTCTTAACACTTTATTAAATGCTATTTGAAAAGTAGGCAGAATAAGTGGGAGTAATGTACCGTCTGCTCTCTGACATGACCAAAATAAGATAACAGAGGCTTGGCAGGATAATTCACACAACCAGACCATGGATATAGAAGTTACAGGAAGTCCCAGCATGTTTAGAAAGAGAAGAATGAGTTGCCTTCTCCAAAGATATACTGGAGGTCCTAGTTAAGATCCCTGTGCAGCAATAAAAAGAGGGGGGAAAAAAAGGAAGTGCCAGCATGAAAGATATTTCTTGAAATTTTCAAGCTGTCAAGACAGTAAAAACAGTGAAATGATCCAAAACACAGGACTTCGTGACAGCAGAGAACTTCAGCTGTTGAGAAGGTACAGCAGCCAAGTCGACACTACTAGTATGTTCTATAGCACATTGGTGTTATAGAAACACACTGGGAACACCTTACTACAGAACGAGGAAAATAGTAAAAGGGAGAGTCAGACCTGAGGCAAAGGAAGGCTAAAGAACTACTGTTATTTCCCCCCGCTATCCTCCTCACGAAGGCAAACTGCAGTTAGATGGTCAATAACATTAGCATTACTGAAGAGGGAAGAGGGCATGGTAGAATAGGAAACAGAAAAATCCCATAACATTCATTATTTCAGTGGTCTTAGAATCTATCTGAAGCAATCTCAAAGTGTCTTGGTACAATTTAGCTTTTGGCAGTTTTGCTGTGATTCCAAAAGCTTTGAAAGGGGAAGCATCTATTTTTAAAACAATGACACTGGAACATATACAACGTAGGACTAGTCAGAAAAACATTAGAACAAATATTCAGATAAACCCATTTCAGATATTTACAACACAAGGCAGAAGCTGGTACTGAGATTTTATGACGACATTTGAAAAATCTCTGTCTGGACAGTTACAGCTGATCTTTCTTGGATTAGGACAGATGATCTCCTTAGATGACCTCTTGATGCAATAGTACTGCCTAGGCTTTTCTCTCTCTCCTCTTGCCTTTCTCGCAGGACACAGAAAGCAAGGAAAGACAGGTAGGGATAAGATTGACCTTCACACGCTTTCAGAAATTCTGATTTAATTCGTGGATTATTACTGCAATGTCACCACTGCCATAAACCATAAACGTCTTTGACCAAGTCTCAAAGTCTGTGAGCAGGACCATCTTGAGTAATGTGATTTTTCTTCTAACAATGAATACCTGTCTTTCTAGTACATTTTAATTCAAGAGTTCAGGGAAAGAAAAAAAATCTTCCCTTTGTTCTCTCTCATACACATAGTGAGGGAAAAGCTAAATTGTTTTCTTCTCTTCTTTTTCCTTTTTTCATTCTTCACACTTAATTTTTCTTTAAGTGCCTTCATGGTTAAGATCTGAACAAAACTACTTTTTCAATAGTTTCCAAAGATTATTCCTACAGTAGAACTATCAGAGTCTGAAGAAAATGTATTGAAACAGAAAGAAAGGCACAGAGTCTCTACAAAGTGATTTATATGGGAAAACTAGATTATCTGTGAGCTAAAGTAAGGCTATATGGAAGTAGAACAATATCACCGTTAAGAAGGGAAAATACCAGACAGTAAGACAAAGTGGAGGAAGCTTTTTTAAAAGGAAAAAAAAAAAAGGTGAAAGATGTTTCGATTAAGAATAAGAAGGTATAATACAAACCATTTGATCTTGCACTTTTCAGAGTTTTGTGTGCGTAATGATTGCAGGAACAAGCACAAACACGGCTTTCATCACAAATCACCCACAAAACACAGAATATATCCCTTCATTTTAGCCAGTTGTATTAGAAAGATTCAGGTCTTCATTAAAAATTTCTGAGTGCATACACAGTATACAAAAAGAATTTAATAAGCTTTATATTCTTCCTGATCTTTAACTTTGATGGGATTTTGTCCTTCATTTTCGTATCCACAGTACAAAGATAACATGCAATTTCATCAAGCTAATCTTAGGAAATAATTCTTTAGATTTTCAAAACAGACAATTAATAAGATGGAAAAAATAAAATGATTTGAACCTCCTTTGTGCCTGAGAGTACTAACTATATCTGCAAGAATAAGTTTATACTAGAATCCTATACATAATGAAACATTTATACATATCAAAGATAGACTGCACTTCATCGTCCATCATCCTTAAGTCTAAACTGAACCAACAGAGATTTTAAATAGTTACCCATTTCAGACAGCTGGCATGGCTTTAAAGAGAATCCAGACACAACCTCAACAAGCACCTTTATGCTGGTTGGAGTTCCTATACTGGTATGTTTCAAGAAGCATTTTTTACTGAGTGACAAAAAATAAAGAAAGTGGTAAGACAACAGGCCATTTTCCTTGGTCTACACCATCCTCCCAGCCCCATAATTCCTACCATGGTGCATGTTCTGGCCACAGGCAATCTCCAATCTTCAGAATAATCTTCAAATGAGGAACAGAGCTAGCTAAACAATGTTTCATTTGTAAAACTGAGCAGATTAACAGCTCAAAAATAGTCCTGTTACAAACAAAAGAATTTCTCTGGCTGCTCTGATGATGCTATTTTGAGAGCATTAAGTAGAGTAAGATTTAACACAGCAATATGCTGCTCACCTAACAATATAATTTGCATTTCAGTATCTCTAAAAGACTTAACTTTTTTTTTTTCCAGTGCTGTGATAATCAAGTTTGTTTTTCTGATGGATGGGCAAATGAAAGTTAATTTACTACAAACCTTTTCCTATCTGTAAGTTTGAATAAACGTAGCAAGGATAATAAATCAAGGAAAAATTATTTCCTTGAAGAAATTATCTCACCTTAGATTGCTCTGAGATTTACTCTACTAAAGCACAGCGTTGTCCAAGTAGAGGGATCAAACCTGTATTTACCGAAAGCTTGCATTGTGAAATGTTTCTGAGGCATACGTAAAAAAATGACAATGGTTCTCATTGGTACATCTTTTTTGACATTGTTGATAGCTGTCAGTCATAGCAACATCATAAATTTTCCCTTCCATATCCAGTCCTGTGTAGACATCTGGGCTGCAAGCTGTGAAGAAAGGAGATGCCAAGTTCCGAAAACATGCTTCTGTTCTTTTCCCAAACCACATACAAAACAGTAGTTCATATGACACAGACCTCATAATCCAGATTCCACATCCCATGCTCACTTCCGTTACACCACACTTCATATATACTTCTAGTAACAAAATGAGACATGTACCATGACGTTAATCAAAGCAAGAATTTAGGATTAATACTCAAACATACTTTCCCATTTCCAAATTCATTGAGCAGTTTAAAAGGCAAATTCTGTCCTCAGAAGCAACAGACATTTGAGTCAGAAGATTTAATTTACACTCCACAGAGGAAGAATTGGGACTGAGGGGTTTGAAACAACTTTCCCTCATGCAGGTTTTGCTTCATGGTCAGTGAGGTCTTTTCACAGAACACAAATCAGCAGACCATTGGTGGTGGTTTTAAACATATATGGGTAGATTTTCATTTTAGTGACGTTAGTCTGATTCTAGATTAACTCCAGTGCTATCAAATAGTCTGTACAGCATAAAGAATAACATCCCACTGAAATCTGTTCTGCTGGGCCAAAGATAAACAAATATAAATGTGACAGGATGGCGGCAGGAAAGGGCTGTTAAAAGTTTTGACTGCTCTGAAAGGCAAGGGGCAAACAAAAGCAATTACAATTTTTTTTTTTTTTGTCAACAGCTGCAATGGAGAAATTAAGACCCACTTAGCCTTGGTGTATTGAGATGCTATATCAATAAAACTAAAGAATTAGCCTCACATCCATAGGACAGTATTTGGCTTCAAAATCAGGAACTGAATAAATGTATTATTTTTTATTCTGTTTTTCTGCAGTACCATGCTATGCTTAAAGCTGTTCTCCTCTTAATGAAATCATTACGATGGCACAACTTTAAAACATATTTAAAACAACAGATTGAATAGATTTTAAATATATCTGCTGATAACTCCCAAATACAGCACACTGACGCTAAGACTCTGTGCTTAGCATGCATGCACTAAAAGATGGAGCTGATAATAAAACATTACACAGAAACATGAAGGTAGCAACACTGTGACTATGCACTTCTGCATTGCTGGGTATCTGCTCTACAAAGTTATAAAGCAGGGTCACTGTTCTGGTTTTGTTTAGTGAGGAGGGCTGCAGTGGCAGCTTCTGTAAGAAACTGCTAGAAGCTGCTCTCTTTTGTCCCGTGGAATCGGCCGGGCGGACCCGCTGCTGGCCAAGGCTGAGCCAATTGGTAGTAGAATGTTCCGTGATAACGCCTCTACGATAATTTAAGAAGGGGAAAACAGAGGAAAAAAAAAGGAGATGTGAAGACGTTGAGCGGGGGCAGAGGCAGGGGGGGAGGCTCGAGCCTTTTGGGCCTTGCAGGCCTCACCCTCTGGCCTCCTGCCGGGCAGCCGACTGGGCCCAACTCGGCCCAGCCTGGCTGCAAGAAGTGGAGAGGAGATGAGATGTGAAGAGAACCTGAGAGGCGTCTGCCTGCCTGTTGTGAAGAATTTCTTGTGAGAGAAATGGCTGCAGAAGCCAAGGTCAGTGAAGAAGGAGGGGGAGGAGTAATATGGCTCCTGGCCAAGATTCCCCTGCAGCCTGTGGTGACGACCATGGTGAGGCAGGCTGTCCCCCTGCAGCCCATGGAGGCCCACAGAGGAGCCGAGATCGACCCACAGCCCGTGGAGGACCCCACACCGGGGCACGCAGATGTTTGAAGGAGGCTATGGCCCCTGGAGGGCCAGCGCTGGGGCAGCTGTTCTGGAGGGACTGCACCCCATGGAAAAGTGACACACACCAGAGCATTTTATGAAGGACTGTAGCCCCTGGGAGGGACCCCACAATGGAGCAGGGGAGGAATGTGAGGAATTCTTCCCCCAACGATGAAGCAGCAGCGTAAAGCGACGTGTGATGAACTGACCATAACCCCCATTCCCTCTTCCCCCCTATGCCGCTCGTGGGGGGAAGGTGGTAGAGATCATGTTAAGCCTGGGAAGAGGGAGGGGTGGGGGGAGGTTATCTTGTTCTCTTTTTCATTATCCTTCTTTGTTATTAGTAAGAAATGAATAGTTTTCCCCAAGTCGAGTCTGTTTTGCCCATAATGGTAACGGTAACCTCAAGGATCTCTCCCTGTTCTTATCTCAAACCTCAAGCCTTTTTTTCTTATATTATCTCTCCCTGTTCTCTCGGAGGGTGGGGGGGAGTGAGAGAGAGACTGCGTAGGCTGGTTCCGATCGCAGCTGAAGTGTGACAGTCACACACACCTTATGAGCAGCTTGCTGGATGGGAACTGCAGTAGCAAATGAATCTAAAGAACTGGAGCTATCAGTTAAAGCGTGTGCCGCCATCTGGCCCTAGCAAATGAAATAGTGACTGTAGGAGCATAATTTCCATGTTACCTCATCTGGGGAGCCTCAGTGGTGGACAGTTTGGGCTGAAGTGGAAGATTTTGCAAGCTGTGTTTGAAAGAGATATGACAAAGATCATACAAACTACTACTCAGTTGCTTCCCTAATTCTATTCCTGTTTTCAAAATGCTAATTTTCTAACATCTGCTACATGATAGTGAGCATAAAACTCATAGGTATCAAGAACTGTATCTTACCACTAATTTGGACGTTACACTGTTTTAGGGAATGTCCAGAGATGGCTCCTTCCATATCCACTTTCGGCAACATTTCTGTATCGCTGTCCTTTAAGTAGCAGGAAAACCTGTGGTTTAAAATGCAGCAGTTCACAGCTTTTGCAGTACAACACAGCTCTTCCTAATTGTTTCTCAGGTGAAATGTAGGCTGTCCAATATCCCTCAAAGTTAAAATTTACACCAGTGAAATCTGGAGAAAGATAGGGTAGAGCTGCATCTGCTTTGGTGGCAATGGCACATCTGGTGGCAGGTGAGAACACACAGTGTTTGTGGGCTCCAAGAGGACTCATTAAAGTGAGACACACAGGCTGGGGTTTGCGGGACAGAAATGTACTGGTAGACAGGGAGGACAGACTCATCCTCCCATGCTACCCAGGCCAGAAATGTATTGGGTACAGAGAGGGAGGACGCACTCATCCTCTCATGCTACTGATGTCCTTAATTGTGAGAAAAATATGCTAAAGGAAGGAGGGAGCACAGTAGAGGGGACCACTGGAGACATGAGACTACTCACACTGTCCCTCAACAATAAATACCTGGTACTGAGGAAGGAGCACACAGCCGGTTGTGTTTCCTTGGAAGGATTGGTGCGTGAGTGTGGAAGATTGAGCTTTGCCAAATTTAGTACTTCAAATTTAAGCACTTACTTTTTTAGCTCACCAGTTTTAAAGGTACATGACACTGTTCTCCACAGCAACCCTGTAGCTTTCCCTGTGCACCCATGTTCTGCCAAAAATGTTACCGAGTTCCCAAAATTATCGCAGAAGACCAGCAAAAGCCACATGAACATGAACATTTTACCTTTTTGCGGGATCTTTAGTCCATGCTGCTGAGAAATAAGTGAAGAGCAGACAGGTAGGATGGTAAGTACACACCACTTGGCAGTAATTGGCACTTGGTGTAAAAACTGTAGCGACGTCTCCTCCTTGGAAGTATGTATTTTCATAGATCTGAGTCACACATTCTGATATGGAATAACAAAATGCATAAACTATTAGAGATGAGAGTGCGCACCATTCACCAGGAGAGAATGAAGCCACTGCTCCTCTTTGTCATTGACCTTGCTTTTAAGACAGTCCTGCGGCAGGAGAAGAGGGTGAGGGGGGCGAGTAGTTCCTCTGAGAGTCCTGTCTTTGCTCTCCAGCAGAAATAAAGCTCTCTGGGGCATCTCCCCCCATACCCTGCCTTGTACCCGATGCTGGAGTAGGGCAGCTTGAAACAAAGCAGAATCCTGAGCAGCAGGATGGGCCAGAAGGCAGATCTGCACGGCAGAGAGGGAAGGGACCTACTCAGTTCTCAGGAGCAGCAGAAGCATCTTCCGAGTAAGACCAGTATGGAGCACCCTTAAGAGAAAAACCAAAGGAAGAGCAGAGACCAAAAGTAGTTTGAAATTTGCCTATGAAGACAGCCCTGTTTTGTTTAGGGATGCTGTGAAGCCAGATTCACAGGTGGTACCACTGTGCATAGTTTCACAGCATTTTACAAACTTTCTGCTCCCTCACAATCCATCTCAAACCCCATCTGACTTGCTTCACGACAGAGAAAATACTGTTACAGGAGTAGTGTCTCAGGAACTGTCCAGAATAAAAATGAGCTTGGCTACCGCCTCGCATCCGCAGGAATGCATCATAAATTCCACATTGAACTCTCTGTAACGAAACCCACTCACGCTGCAGAGCCGTGCAATGAAGATTTCTAAGCTGCAACCTGTTCCCATCTTTCAAAATGAAGGCATTTGTAAGATCTCCGTCTTAAAACACACAAGAGGGCTGGCATTGCAGAGGAGTCCACTCTCTTCTTGGGTTTTGCCCTCCAAAGGCATACCAAGTCAGCAAATATGCCAATTTGTATTCCTGTATCTACAAAAGTGCTTTTTCTTAGCTAAAAAATAAAAAGAAAATACTACATTTTTACAGAATGAGAAGAAATCCAACTGAAAATAAATTATCTAGCTGCTTAATCTGTTGCTATAGAGCTATCATGTTGTATCGAAGCTATATAAAATAAAAACAAATGGCACTATTGTAGTGGATATTACAGTCATAAAATATTACAAGTGGATTTTATTTGTTAATGTGATTATAAGTGATACTTAGGGAATTCTGTTTCCTGCACATAGGCAAAACATAGAATTTACAAAAAAAAAAAAAAAAAAAAAAAAAAAAAAAAAAAAAAAAAGAGGAAAAAGTAAGGAACTATCAGACATCTGTGCAAGAGACACTAATATCTAAATTTAATTTCTTGTTAATATAAAATTGTACTTCATAAACATCCAGAATTTTCTGGTGTATATACTTTCATGAGCTTTCTCTAAAATATTTGTATTTCTTATTCGCACTAGAGTTTCTTTGTCCAACTTTGTCATTGACAGAAAAGCATTTTCTATTTCTTAGAACACTCTAAGAGAATTCTAAAGTCAAAACAAAAGATAAGCTGTATCAGATATTTTGGACCTTATTTATCTTCTTGTACTGTAAATTATCACACACACACACAACACAAAAATTGATTTCTGCTGTAAAACTATATACCATATAAAACTATATCAGTTCTGAATATTTTAATTTAATAAAAATGTTTCCTATGCCTCAGAATTGTTCCAAAATTTTAGTTTTGCTGATATTTTGATCATGTGAAATATTTCTTAAATAATACTACATTTATCACACAGATTTTGCTAAAAAGCTGAGTTACCCAATTGTCCTCTGAGAAAACAGTTAATACATTACTGAACACAAACCTGTGTTAGGCTTTAGTTATAATTTATCAGCACAGGGAACTTCAGGGAAATGCAATGCAGCTTTTGCAGTTTGACTTCTGCTAACTGAACAAAGTGAATCATTAACACAGACTGACATTGAAAAACGTACACAATCACTAATTTTCCAGCATATCAAGAGAATAAAAAAAAAACAGATACTTTTTACATCAGTAATTTCACACAAATGCAATGTGTGAATAAGACCGAAGGTTGGTAGAGTTGGGTTATTAAAAAAAAAAACCATCCAAAGGATGCTGGCTCTGAAGCTCAGCTGCTGTGAGCCTGCTGGGCTGAGCGGCTCCTGCACCGTGGTGGCCAGTCCTGCTCCTGCCCCAAGGAGAAGCGGCTCCTGCCCCCTGGGAAGGGGCTGAGGCTCCTTGGCAGCCGGGAAGAGGCAACCAGTTTACCCCAGCACTGCCAGACTGAGCTGCCAGCAGCCAGCACACATTAACAGAAACTCCCAAGGCCTCTAATTTGTGCTGGGAAGAACTAGGTTAGAGCAAAGTCAGTGGAGAAGGATGGGATGCCACACCATCTCCCGAACCCCCATCAACTGCAAAGGGCTCTCCTCCCAACCTGCTGAACTTGCTGTTGGGTGTAGGACACTGAACATCACCCTGATTTCACTGTCACGAGCTGGGTGCACCTCGGTCCAATAGAGAATACTGCCTATGGCATGGTCCCATGCATGCTGGGCAAGGTGACAGCATGGAGGGAGGGGGACAGGACAATGTCAGTAAAGCCCCATTAAAAAGTTCTATGTCAGGGTTATGTGAGTCACCCAGACTTAACTGAGCACAGAATCAGACCAGCAGAATCAAGACAGCTCTCTCAGGACCAGACCACAGTTACTAAACCTCTCCCCTTCTTTAAGAGCTGCGTTACTCTGTGTGCCTACTTTAGGAATTATATATTCACTTACCACTGTAAACGGAAGCAAGTAAGAAAATGAAATAAAAAGTCTGATAAATCCAAATCATCCTAAAAAACACAAAATCATTCTTTAGGATATGTTTGATGCAGGGCGTATAATTAGTTTTGTAAAGTATTGCAAGGCATATCACTGAATAATTTACACGTGCACTGTTAGACCATTAACTCAAAATAACACGGAAAATTACAAATTACAGTTGTGCTATATATATTTAAAGTTATGGCACATATAAAGTCATGTAAATGAGCAACAAAGGTTTTATCCTTTACTTACTGTTGCAAGAAGCAACAAAGCTAATCAGCACTTAGAGAATTCCTGCTTCATTTTACAGAAGAATATTTATTCTTGCTTGGATTGCGAGCAATATTCCGTCAAAATGTCATCATTAATTCTGACCCTGTCCTGATAGTTAAGTGGATACTATTATCAACATAGCAAACTTGAACTCATTCTGGTTTATGTTATATGAATTTTAAACCGTTTCTTTCATTCTTTTTTTTTACATGCTAAGCTTTGAAAGAATCAAATTAATCACACAACACAATCCACAAATAAAGCAATGTTGTCTTGTTGCTATGAAAACCTTTCACTGAATATCAATTGCAATAATGATTACATACCTGAACATACAGTAGGTCTTGATGAAAGGATAACGTTTGTGCTCTCAAAAAAAAAAAAAAAAAAAACCAAAAAA
>WHYT01017329.1:4968-17316 GCA_009806455.1 Tetrax tetrax
TGAGCCTTTTTTCTTATATTATCTCTCCCTATTCTCGGAGGGTGGGGGGAGTGAGAGAGAGACTCCGTAGTCTGGTCCCGATCGGGGCTGAACTACAACAGTCATGCAACCTGTTCCTGCATTTAGTTGTTTATAAGGTGCATCAGGATCCCACTGGATGCACTATTCACATCAGGTGTCCATGGATAGTCTTGCAATTTCCAGTGAAATCACCACCCTTGTCTGAGTTTCTGTGAAGAAGGAATGCTGAGAGAAGGGTCAGACTTTCATTTGATCTGGATCTGAGGAAGATCTGTAACTGGAAAGGTTAATTGGATCCTACTAAACTTAAGTGTCTTGGAGGTGGCACTAATCATCTGATTTGACTAGAGAAACGGGTGCATGTGCAGGCAGAAAGTGCAATGCAGCTGTTTGACATTGACGAATTTAGACTATGTCCTTCAACACTGCTTGCTCAATAACAAAAAACAGCAACTAGAACAAGATAAGGAAATACCAAAGGCAAAAATAGTAAAGACAACCAAAAAACTATAACCAATCCAAATGAAGCATAAGGTGCGTGAACAGTATATTGCTACCAATCAAATTAGATAATTGTGTGTGCTTCGCATGTAACTTAGAGTATAAAAGACTGACACTGATTAACAATAATAGTCTCTGAAACACCATCCACGGAGTCCATGTTTTTACCGCCACAGGTACATTGAGGGTCAACAGGTCTGAAAAAAAAGATGAGAAGTGTAGAAAGATAGTAATTTCACCAACCATTTTAGACAAGGGAAAAGAAATCCAAAAGACTTTGATTTTAGCTTTGTAGAATAAAACATAGATGAGTAAAGGGCTTTACTAGAGAACATCTAAATGACATCTTAATTGCAATTTTTAATGGAAAAAGAATATTAACTCGTAGATAGAAATCTGTCCTTGCCACTCATACTGATATTCTCAAGACAATGTTACTCTGGAATAGAGCTCAGAAGTTTTAAATGGATAATAGATTGTGATTTTAGAAGACTTGTTAGCCAGTTTGACTTTTACAGGGAAATCACTTACGGTAAATTTCAAGAGAAAGCAAAGATGCGAGTAAGATAATATGCAACAGAAAAACCTATTTGATGGTACAGGTTAATAGATATTGTTTTGAAAAGATAGTTATGCATTTTCATATTGACTATAGGTTTTCTAAAGAAAGAGATAACATCCTAAAATTAATTTGAAGTTCCTGAAGATATTTGACTGGTGAATGGTCCTACCATAATACGACACAGTTTAAAAGGGAAACGAATCATTTTTTTCATGCTGAGTCAGGGGCTATTAGTGGAAATTATGGCACTACACAGAGTCAAAGATAGAACATTTTATGCTCTATCTAAAGGAAAAAAAATCATCTTGGCATGGAGGCAATGAACAATACTGGTTATTAGTGAAAACTGACATGCTACATGTTTTTCAGTTCAGACAAAATGTTAAGTTTACTCTTAGCAAATTCTTTAACATACAGATGTAATCTTAGAACTAGCATTTTTTACAGACTGCTTTGATATGTAGAATTCTTGAGGGGTGACTTTCTCTCAGCTCTTTCTTTAAAACGGAATTCATGTATTATATTAATTACTCACCATCACACACTGCAAAAGATGCTGGTCTTTAAATATAAAATGTCATTTATATTGATCAAAGGATAAGAGAGAGAAGGTTCTGGCTTGTTAATTTTTTTTTTAACTTATTTCTAGTTTATATACATCTTCATGTAAGGCACAAACAAATAGACTCCAATTAGTTATCTAGTTATCTCGTAATGCTTTTAATAAATCTCTTTTCATGTCAAGAAACCAAATGACCTCTACAAAACTCTTAAGTTATTATTGTGGAGGCAAGCTATATAGCATACAAACTATATACCATACCTGATATTTTACTTAAAGGAAACAGAATAACAACATAGTTAAGCCTGTTGAGTACATACCTCTGTTTACTACCAAAGATGTTTTTCAAAAGAACCAGAAATCAGAGTGTTTGCCTAGATTTTATTCACATCATGAAAGAAAAAGAATCTTGAAGAATAAAAGTAAGGGGTTTTTTTTCACAGTTTGTACAGTATACATTCCTGTCCATGAACATACATAAGATAAATGATGAAGATATTTAAAGTATAAAGGTAAAGAATATTAAAGAATAATTTCTCTTTCTTTAAGAATGTTTACATCCTGCTACCTAATGCTTCCCAAAGCTGGGTTTTTAATGAGTAAAAGCCTTTTCACATGCAGGTATTTTGTGCATTAAAGTCTAGATACTAAGCTTACCAACTATGTCTAGTGGCATTATGTGAGTTTTAGAACATGGTGTTTGTGAATTCAATGAGCTTTAAATAAATAACAAAAATATACAAAAAAAACCCCACGTATTCTCGAATATAAAAGCTACATGTGCAATTAAAAAAAATTAATTATTAATTAATAAGATCTAAATCTTTTATTTCTTCAAATGCCTCATAAACCACGGCCATATACGAGGACATTTTTTTTTTAATAGATGCAGTTTGATTAAACTAAGGACAGTAGTTTTTCGGTTTTCTTTTAAATTAAATTTCAAAGGAAAATTAATACTTGGGATAGTTTTTTCAAGGAAAACAGCCAATAATTTCAAGGAACACCTTTTAGTTTTTCTATGTAAATTAAATCACATTTTCACAGAATCATAGAATAGTCTATGTTGGAAGGGACCTGAGAAGATCATTTGGTTCAGCCTTTCATGGCAAAGGGAGCCTACATTAGATCATCTAGCACCCTCTCCAATCATATCTTGAAAACTTTCAGTGACTGAGATGCCACCACTTCCCTGGGGAGGTTGTTTCAGTGATCCAGGATCTGATTTGTCTTTGTTGTTGCTGGAGCATGCTGCTGACTCATGTTCAGCTTGTTATCCACCAGGACCCCCAGTTCCCTTTCAGCAAAGCTGCTCCCCAGCCACACAGATCCTAGCCTGTACTGGGCTTTTTGTTTGTGTCATCCCGGGTGCAGGACCTTACACTTGTCTTCGTTAAACTTCATACAGTTCTTGCTAGCCCACTCTTCCAGCCTGTCCTGGTCTCTGTAAGATGACTCTCCCTTCTGCCTTGTGTATCTTACCACCCAGTTTGGTGTCATCAGCACCTTGGTGAGGGTGCTTTCAATCCCATCATCCAGGTAAACAACATCCACTGCTTTCCTCGTGTTGACAGAAAATATTATTTTGTTGTAAAAGATTATCAGGTTAGTCTGTCATGATCTGCCTTTGGCAAATCCCTGCCGACTTTTCCGAGTCACCTGCTTCATTTGGTTTGTAATAGATTCTAGGAAAACTCATTACATTACTCTCCTAGGGACTGAAGACTAATGTCTGTAGTTTTCTGGATCCTCTTTTGGGCCTTTCTTGTAGATGGGCATGACATTTGTCCTCTTCCAGTTATCAGTGATATTCCCTAATCTCTATGACTTTTCAAGTACATATTTTCAAACCTGCTCATCTACTTATATTTTACACAAGAATCCTAGGACCCCATTTAATTAAAAACTAAAAGCAAAATGAAGCAAGATCTAATTTTAAGAGCTGTAGACAGTTGTTTTAAATACTACTAAAAAAAAAAAAAAAGGTATATATTTGAGTTAAGGACTGTTGAAGTCCAAGTTCTCAAAAAAAAAAGAAAGACCTATGATGACTCAATTGAAAAGAGAAAAAAAAATGAAAGAATATAAATTTTATATTTAAAACAAAATAGAACAGAATAGAATTTACTGATCAGTGAAGACTTACTTATCAGCAAGTAAAGGGTCTGAGCCTTGATTAATTTTAGGCCTTGCATTAAGACTTATCCAGCTGTGTGAAAATAGTTGCTTTCCATTTGAATTCCAGTTTCAGAATTTAAATTTAAATCACAACACATTTTCTCAACAGATAGAACAGATAAAGCCAGATCATATAAAATTTTAGGACTGACAAATATTCTTGTATCACCAAAGATAAAACACTGGATGTGTAGTCCACATGGTAAAGATATGAATTTCACACTGAATAACAATGACTGTATCTACTCTGATACTCCATTCTGAAGGATGATGAAACATCAAACACACAGTGTAGCTCTCTTCAAAGAAAATTAAACCATCCAATTTCTGTCAAAGTGCGTGTTCATTCTTTCTTCATACTGCTGGGATATGATTCAGCTCCAGATTCATGTTCCTAAATTGAAGTGTATAAATGTAGGTGTCCAAGAGTCTGGAAATGTAAATCTATTTAGCTAGCTTTGATTTATTCTTGTATTTAAACAGCTGTACACCTCTCCATGGTAAAATTCAGCTGCCTAAACAGAGGCACATACAGCCAATTCAGAAAACTTAAATAATTATATTATTCCCAGCCTTCAGCTGTTCATTCGAAAGGGTTGACTAATCCCAGTCTTGTGTGAATATGTATCTGTCAGACTCACATGTCCAGAAATAGCATCCAGTTAAGAGCTGACTCTCATCTCCAAGTCACTGATTGATTTGGCTAGCTCACCGCTGACCATGGTGAGAACACAGAAAACTAGCTCAGACATGTATATATAAGTTTTGGTATCTGAGTAAAGCTTTGAGGACTGAGAAGCTATTGCAAGGGCTCTGAACACATCCCCACTCCCAGGTGTTTACTGGCCTGGGCTCTGGGCAGCTGGTGTCATTGGGAAAAATCATTGTGAAGAAAGTGGTCTTGGTAGGGCCTGATTCCCTTGCCTTGCAAATGAGGCTGTACTGCTGGGACTAGCCTGAGCTCCAGCCTCTGCTGTGTCAGAGCCAGGCCGTGATCTACAAGATAGTGTCCTCAGCCTGCCCCCATCCCCAGCAAAGATCTCAATGCCTGGGGCTGTAGCTGTTCCCATGCTCCCTAGCTGCCCTGTTCCCTGTCTGGGGCAGTGAAAGAGGTCCTGGCTGCCCTGATGGCCCCTGGGGAGCCCCCGATGCCCACAGGGAGCCATATGCTGCACCTTCACAGATATATTAAGAGTCAGCAGTATGCATGGTCATCCATCTGGCTGCTGGAAAATAGGTAGAAACTCAGATTACTAAATCTCTTACTTCTTGCTACTCTTTTGTCAGAGGTATTAAAAAAAAATTACTCCAGCCGACAGAAAAGCTCCATACTGGCAGAGATCACCTAGGCAAAAAAAACCCAAACCAAAACAAAAACAAAAACAAAAAATTTAAAAGTTAGTAGTAAAACAAATGAACCATTGAGGATATTTGAAAGGAGTGTAGGAATTTCCTTCCTTAGAAGGAAAATTGCTATGTCTGGGAAATATCTATAGAATCAAATGAAATCCACAGAGTAACTATTCCTTCATTTCCACTGATGAGAACTAGCTAATGAAAACATAGAATCATAGAATAGTTCAGGTTGGAAGGGACCTTTAAAGGTCATCTAGTTCAACTCTTCCCCCCTGCAAGGAACAGGGACATCTTCAACTAGATCAGGTTGCTCAGAGCCCTGTCCAACCCATCCAACCTGGCCTTAAATGTTTCCAGGGACATTCTAACATACTTAAGTGTAAGGCCTCTTATTACAATGAGAATTAGCACCACGTCTTCCCAGGGATGAAAGAGGAACATAGCACAACATCTGGGAGATTCAAAGTGATTGACCAAAGGGAATCATAAAGATACATAAAGCTAGAATTTATCTTTTTCAGAAAATGAGCACCTGATCTGTCAGAATGACATACCTTAAGTAATGTGCTGCCTGTCTCCTAATACTCAGAGTCCCGAATGTGCTGCTTAGATCAAGCACATATTTTTGTGCTTGATCTAACCAGCTTCTCTCTTTTTCTGAGACAAATTCATGTGTTCAGCTTTAGGTTTTCCCTAAACACTATGGACTGAAGAGAATTTCCTGGCCTTCTGACTGGAATATAATTATAGTTGCATAGTAGCACATACTTGATAGTACTACCATACATTATTTTAAGAATATGTAGAAAATGTAGGAGAATTAAAGTATTGGTCTGTGAGTGAAAGCTCAAGAGATGAAATTTTAGTGTGTATTCTGTAAAATCCTCACATCTAAGTGTAAAGAGATGAGTTACTCATGCTGGAGACAAATGTTTAACTATGAATGATCTCTCAAAGAGGCCAACATACTGTGCAGACATTCAGGTTTTGGATTTTTCAACATCTTTGGACTTGCAAGTTCACAGGGAAACAGAATAAAGATCAAGTGCATTTGGAAAATGAAATCAATAAAATAGGTAGAGTTCACATTCAAGGAGAGTATAGACTATTATAACTAGGAAGAAATAATTAGCTATACAAATACAAAAATAAACAAAGGTAATAGAGAAAAGAAAGAAGAATAAAAACTTTCTCCATCATCCTGGGAAACTCATGCTTACTGGGCTTAATGAAAGTATTTTGTTAAATAGACGAAGTGTTTTGGTTTGGTTTGGTTTGGTTTGGTTTGGTTTGGTTTGGTTTGGTTTGGTTTGGTTTGTAGGTAATGTCTCAAGTTAAGTACAGCCTTGGAAATTTCAAATCCTCTTCCCACTGCCTTCTAAAAATACTATAGGAGGAAAGTTCAGAAGAAAAGGACAGGCAGTCTACAAAACACTGTGTTTCAGGCTGTGTATTCCGTGGAAGAGAAATCTGAAATACAAGTCCTCAAATACTTAAAAGGCAGCTGCAAAGTGCAAGAAGAAGTTACTGAAAGTATTTGGATAGGACAAGAAATAATGAGCTTGAGAGGGACTAAGCATTTCTGTACAGTGGTTTCAGAAGTTTAAACATGTCCTAGTTGAACATTAGAATAGAAAGTATAAATTTTTCAGTGTAGAAAGTAGATCTAGACTACACATTTCCCTTTTGGCAACATTTGTCTAGCATGGCTTGTGAATGATATATATCACTGTAGGGTTGGGAGTCAACTTGCTGACCTTTTCAAGTCTTTTACAGACTTGTTTCTTTATATCTCAGAGGTACTCCCTGAAGCAACTCAGCTACTTCTCTTTTCTTTTCCCTTTTCTTAATAATGCATATTTTAAAAACATATTTTTGTGCTTGATCTAATCATCTTCTCTCCTTTTCTGAGAGAAATTAATGTGTTCAACTTTAAGTTTTCCCTAAACTGACGCCCATAAAATATTAATCCCATTTTTAAAAAGGGGAACGAGGAAAACCCGGGCAACTACAGACCGGTCAGCCTCACCTCTGTGCCCAGCAAGGTCATGGAGCAGATTCTCCTGGAAACCATGCCAAGGCACATGGAGAGCAAGGAGGTGGTTGGTGACACCAACATCGTTCACTAAGAGCAAATTGTACCTGACCAATTTGGTGGCCTTCTATGACAGGTTGACAGCATCGGTGGACAAGGGATGAGCAATGGATATAATCTACCTGGATTTGTGCAAGGCATTTGATACTGTCCCGCACAACATCCTTCTCTCTAAACTAGAGAGGAACGGGTTTGACAGGTGGACCACTTGTTGGATAAGGAATTGGCGCGATGGCTGTACTCAAAGAGTAGTGGTCAACAGCTCGATGTCCAGGTGGAGACTGGTCAGTGGTGTTCCTCAGGATTTGGTATTGGGCGCAGTACTGTTCATCATCTTTGTCGGTGACATGGAAAGTGGGATAGAGTGCACCCTCAGCAAGTTCACCAACAACACCAAGCTGTATGATGTGGTCAACACGCTGTAAAGGAGGGATGCCATCCAGAGGGACCTGGACAGGCTGAAGAGGTGGGCCTGTGCCAACCTCGTGAAGTTCAACCAAGCCAAGTGCAAGGTCATGTAAGTGGGTCAGAGCAATTTCAAGCACAAACACAGGCTAGGCGAAAAATGGATTGAAAGCAACCCCGAGGAGAAGGACTTGGGTATGCTAGTAGATGAGAAGTTCTACATGAGCCAATAATGCACCCCTGCGGCTCAGAAAGCCAACCACATACTGGGCTGCATCAAAAGAAGCACGGCTAGCAGGCGGAGTGAAGTGATTCTGCCTCTCTACTCCGTTTTCCTGACACTCCACCTGGAATACTGCATCCAGCTCTGGACCCCCCAACATAAGTAGGACACGGATCTGTTGGAGAGAGTCCAGAGGAGGCCACAAAGATGATCAGAGGGCTGGAGTACCTCTACTATGAGGGCAAGCTGAGAGAGTTGGGGCTGTTCAGCCTGGAGAAGAGAAGGTTCTGCCAAGACCTTATAGTGCCCTTCCAGTACCTAAAGTGGGACTACAGGAAAGATGGGGAGAAACTTTTTAGTAGGGCCTGTTGTGGTAGCATGAGGGCTAATGGTTTTATATTAGAGGGAAGTAGATTCAGATTAGACATTAGGAATTTTTTTTTTTTTCAGTACGGGTGGTAGAACACTGCAACGGTTTACCCAGAGAAGTGGTAGATGCCCCATTCCTGGAAATATTCAAGGCCAGGTTGGATGAGGCTCAGAACAACCAGTTGAAGATGTCCCTGCTCCTTACAGGGGAGTTGGACTAGATGACCTTTAAAGGTCCCTTCCAACCCAAACTATTCTGTGATTCTATGACAATTCAGATTGGAGGGGACCTTAGATGGTCCTTCTCAAAGCCAGATCAGCTCTGAGGTCAGAGAGGATTGCTCGGGGCTTTGTCTAGTTGGATCTTCAAAACATCCAAGGATGGATGTGGCACAACCTGTCTGGGCAACCTGCTCCACTACATGACTTTTCTCATGGATAAAAAGTTTGTGTACTATGTGAACCATTTTTGTTTAAAATTTCCTCCTTTGCCTCTCACCCTTCTGCCACACACTACTGAGGAGATCCTATCTCTGTCTCCTTTCTGACCTCCCCTTAGGCTGTGGAGGTTCCACAGCTATCTCTTCTCCAGGATGAACAAGCCCTGGTCCCTCAGTCTCTCCTCACCATCCTGGTGGCCTTCCACAGAACTTCTTCCAATTTATCTACATCCTTCTTTTATTGAGGGGGAGGAGGAATTGTATGTTTAAATGTAACGTGGTGCATTATCTAGATGTGGGCTCGTAATAGCTGAGTAGAGGAGGGTAATTACTCCCGTTGACCTTCTGACTGTGCTCCTGGCCCTAGTCCCATATGCTGCTAATTGTCTTTTTTTGAGCCTTGCTGGCTCAGACTCATCTTACTCTCCTCCAGGGCCCCCAAAGCCTTTTCCCCAAAGCTGCTGCTCTGTAGCTCATCAGTCACCAGTCTTTATTGCTTCCAGGAGATTTTTCTTTCCCGAGGATGTACTTTGCCTTTGTTCTTGTTGAACTTCAGGAGGTTCTGACAGCACATTTCTCCACACAGTCAATGTCAGCACTGACCTTCAGTGTATCTGCTGCTCCCTCCCAACATGGTATCATATGCAAATTTAATGAGAGTGTACTGTGTCACCTCCTCCATGTAATTGACAAAGATGTTAAACAGGACATGTTCCCATACAGACTCCTGTGGGACTTGTTACCAACATCCAACCCATTAACCATCATCCTCTGAGCCCAGTCATCTGACCATTTTTTTTTACCTATCAATTTTTCCACCCATTCAGGCCAAAATGTCTGAACTTCTGTACAGGAACATTATTTGATACAGTGTCAAAACCTTACTAAAGTAAAGATAAATTGCATCCACAGCTCTCCTTTCATCCACAGATCAAGTTATTTTATCATTGAAGGCAATCAGGTGGGTCAGCAATGATTTGTTCTTGGTAAAAACCCATGCTGATGGTTCCCAGAGGACTCATGCTGAGATTTTTTTTCCATGGACCCCAGTAAGTCTGACCACACTACAGTTTCTCAGCTTGACCTTTTGAACTGTCTTTAATATGAGTGCAACATTTGCCTTTATCCAGTCATTGGGGATATTCTTTGATTTCAATGACCTTTTGAAGGTGACAGACAGGAGCCTTGGAAAGATACTAACCAGCTTATTCAGCACACACGGATGCAGCCTGTTAGGTGCCATGGACTAGTATGAGATGAGTCTTGAATGAGTCCTCATCCAGCAGCTCGTACATCCCCTCCTCCTTAAACCTTGTGTCTAAGCACAGGGGACCCAGAGACCTTGTTGATGAAGACTGAGGCAAAGGAGGTATTGGGTACCGCAGCTTCATATTGCTCGTTTCTGAGCAATTTCTGAGCAATTTCTCTTTTTCTTAGCATAATGTAGCAAAGACTTGGCTTGTGAATTGTGACTGTGTGAAACTGATGTACAAAATTTTCGCATGTATTCAGAAGATTTTATCTAACTGAGTAAATAATCATAAATCAGTCACAACGTTTTCCTCTACATTCACAAAATCCTTTGCTGAAGATTTAGGTCTTATATTAGAATCAGTAAAGTTATTACTCTCTTAACTTCAACCCAACCAAGTTTAAGAAAGCTATTTGGCAGTTTCCCATTAATTTGTTTTCAATATCTTCAAAGTAATATTTAAAATATGCTGGTATATTTGTTCATCAGCAGAACTAATCTGTCAGTAGGACCTAATATGATAGGCAATAGCCACACTACAGCAGTAAATTCACAATTTCTCCTTATAGACTGGATCAAAATTTATAAACAAGATCCTACAGAGAGTCTCTAAACAGGAAATTTGAACTTGACAACCCAAAAACATAATATTGTGTGTTACCTGTGAGTATTTAGGACTGTCTCTGAAAGAAAAATAAGAATAATTAAAAAAAAAAAAAGGTTTCCTGTTCTTAAATTTATTAGGTATCTTAGAAATATTCAATATATTATGCTTACTCAACCAAACAAACAAATGGATACATCTATAATCAAAAGGGAATGAGATCATTAGCCTATCCAGGCAAGTTAACTTGCTTTCCTGTACGCCTGATTTCAGCTCACTTCAGTTCTTAATCTCACAGAAGGAATTGCAGGGATATGCATTTTCTTGTCTTACGTCTGTAAAAAAAACATCTGTTCTAGGAACCATAAAAAGATCAATTGCATAATCAAAGCCTTCCTCTTTAGTTAGTAGTTTTTATGTCAGATGATATACAGAATACATTATCAGCTTTTTAAGTCTTTTACGAGTTCTCTATCTTTTCTAAGAAACATCAGTCCTGAGTGAATTAAAAAAAAAAAGAAAAAAGCAAGTACTTTACTATAACAAAGACTGAAAACAACAAAGTAGAACACCACACTATGTGACAAGAAAATACTTGGTCACACTCAATCTCACTGCAGACTGTCTTTCCAAAACAAATCAGTCCTTTGAGGCTTCAGAAAAATTAGCTGGGTTACCACCATATGAGCATACTTACAAAGAAGCCCATTCAAAATGTCTTAAATATTATCCGGTTTTTATTTAGTTCTCTTCTGTGACCATGACCATTTGCTTTCACAGTGAAATTTCAACACTTTTGAAAACAGGTCTTATCTGTATTAAATATGAGTTTCCTCTCTCTTTAAATTTTCATCCAGGCTGATAGGTTAAGCAAATTTAGGAATTTCTACATCCTACAAAAGATCAAAGAACAGAGCTGAGTGAGCAACGTAAAGAATAAGGACTAGCCTTTGCTAAGCAAACACGGGCACAGTGCTGAGTGTCTGCAGATTCCTGCATGTATGTTATTGCTCAATAAACTCCTTAATAGACTGTTGCCTTGATCACCATAGACATAACCTTTGCCATGCTCAAGGTTACGTAGTTAGGGGAGGCTGTATGCAGAGGAATTCTATATTTTTAAAACTTCCTAGATACTGAATTGCCATTCCTTTCAATAAATTTGAAATATTTCATTATAAGAAACTTCCAAGAGGAATCAGCAGAGTCTGAAACAGTGTGAAATGAAATAAAGAACAAACTTGTCTGTGCTTCTTGATGAGTAATGGCATCAGCACAGGGGAAAAAACAAAAAGTAGTATTTGTAGTACACATAGTCCATGCCAGATGGTCTGCTGAACAGACTAATTCTTTGCCTGCTAGGAAATCCTAATTACTGCTTTAAAATAAGAAATTTTAGTAATTTAGTAATTTTTTCATCTGATATAACACTAAAAAATAAGTTAAAATAAGAAGAATGGAAATATTTATGAAAGATACACAATTTCGTAATTTAGTTTTCATGTGCAAATCTGTGGTAAAACATCTGTTATTCTGGATCTTGACATAAACCAGATCCCTTTATTATACAGTAGTGAGAATTGTTGTATAGTAATTTCATTCCTGTGTTTTCCTCAGTCTCATAAATCATTTGTCTCTGTGCTAGCTATTTTTTTTTTACATTGAGTTCCATATGGATAGCACAAAAAAAAAAAAAAATTTGCAAATTTTGGATAGCACAAAAAAAAAATATTTGCAAATTTAGCCACCTTAACAAAAAGAGAAAAAAAAAAAAAAAAAA
>WHYT01017329.1:17349-35838 GCA_009806455.1 Tetrax tetrax
TTTTGCCCGTGACGGTAAGGATTTCTCCCTGTCCTTATCTCAAACCTCGAGTCGTTTTTCTTAATTATCTCTCTTCTCTTAAATTATCTCTCCCTATTCTCTTGGAGGGTGGGGGGAGTGAGAGAGAGACTGCGTAGTCTGGTCCAGATCGGGGCTAAACTACGACATCATGTTAATTATATTTCCTGTATCCGTAACTCAGTAATAATCGTGCTAGCTCTCATTTATTTTTTGCTATACATCACTAATATGCAATGCAAACCCTTAATGTTTGCAATCATACCCATGTAGTGAACTCTAAACCTTGTAGGATGAGAACTACGGTGTCTTACAATTATTATACTTGTTGGAGTTCAGCTATGTGGCAATGTTGATAACATTAGAAAAAATGTAAACAGGATACGCAGACTTGTTAATTGTGTACTTGCTGCACAAAAAGAAGTAGAAGTAGAACACTCAGATACACAAAAATGTATTGCTGAGATTATTTTAGGCTTTTTTTTTAGCATCTGAGGAGGACAGAGTCATAAAAAATTTAATACATATTATATACTTTAGGAAAAAGAATATCCTTTACCAATTTGTAGTTTGATAAATAGACCAACACATAAAATACTATGACTTGAAGCATATTTATTTACATTGCAACTGAAATGAAAATCAGGATGAATTATTCATACCGTGCTCTAGTTTAAGCAGCCAAAATGAGGAAGCATAAAAAGGATAGTAAGGGAGGAAGGATGGAGGAAGGTGACAGGGACAGATACAATGAATGGATGGATGGGGGATGATACAGAAATTTCTATCCAAAAAGATGGGAAGGGAGTTACACTGACATTAAAAGGATTAGACCTGGGGATATTTCATATTTCAGATGAAATGTTTACTCACAAGGACATGCATCTGCTAATCTATTTCTTTCAGGAGGCAGTAACTGTGCTTATACAGAAGTAAAAAATAGAGCAGAAAAGGACCAATAACTACAACAGTTCTTCAAGTAACAGCCTAATCTCCTCAGTATGCATACTATGTCAATGATTGACTTTCTTGCCTGAAAGATGAGAATTTCAACTAATGCTTTTCATTTCTCCTGTGAAATATACAAAATGAGATTATTCTGCAGTCTTTCCTACTCTAGCAGGTATGCAGCTTTTAAATCCAAAGCTGAAACACCATTAAGATTGTAAAGACAAATACTCTAAACTCCTAAAATTCAAATTACAAGAGTCTCCTGTGACATGTTCACCAATGTATTCTTCTGCAACTTAATTCAATCTTCAAGAGAAGTCATGCTTTGTTCAGTCTTTATATGGGCTTCATTCTTTCATACATGGCTATGTCTAGGCATAAAATATTAGGCAACTAGTTACATTTCCAGTATCAGGAAAATGGTTCTACCATTTATGTTGTACTAAAGCTAACTTTGCAGCTGCTGTTACTACCACTAGAGAAGGGAATATAGAATCATAGAATCATAGAATGGTTTGGGTTGTAAGGGACCTTCAAAGGTCGTCTAGTCCAACCTCCCTGCAAGGAGCAGGGACATCCCCAACTAGATCAGGTTGCTCAGAGCCTCATCCAACCTGGTCTTGAACGTTTCCAGGCATGGGGCATCCACCACCACTCTGGGAAACCTGTTCCAGTGTTCCATCACCCTCATTGAAAAAAATTTCTTCCTTATAGCAAGTATGAATCTGCTTTCTTCTATTTTAAAACCATTACCCCCTCATCCTATCACAACAGGTCCTGCTAAAGAGTTTCTCCCCATCTTTCTTTTAGGCCCCCTTGAGGTACTGGAAGATGTCTATAAGGTCTCCCTGGAGTATTCTCTTTTCCAGGCTGAACAGCCTCAACTCTCTCAGCCTGTCCTCATAGGAAAGGTGCTCCAGCCCTCTTATCATCTCTGTGGCCCTTCTCTGTATTCACTGTAGTAGATCCACGTCCTTCTTACGTTGGCGTCCCCAGAGCTGGACACAGTACTCCAGATGGGGTCTCATGAGAGAGCAGAGGGGGAGAATCACCTCCCTCAACCTGCTGGCCATGCTTCTGGCCAAACACAGTCACAGGAGGCAACTGGCAGGCAGATGAGTGGTGAGTGTATATTGGGTGTTGTGTTAAAGAGATTTACCTGTAAGTAAGTAGAAAAGTTTATGGGAAATACTACTTGCCAAGGCCTGTGGCAAGTAAGTGATGGTCCTGTTTTAAGAGTTCATGTATACAGACATGGTCTACGGCATGCAACTTTGCTCCAGAGATGTAAAGTGGACCACTCAAATGTTGCCACAGACTTTTCTTTCACACATGCCCAAAGGGGTTTATAACTGAGTCAGAATAATGAGCTTTTTCATGTGGTGTTATGGATAAACAAAGGGATGTCAAACACACTGACTGACATTTGTCCAGTGTTCTGATTTCTCTCTAGCTTCAGACCAACATATTCAGGTTTTTTTACTGTTACTCCTTCCATTGTTTTTTCAGTCAGAATCTGAAATTTTAATCTTAAACATATTAAAGAAGCCTTATTAAAACTATCCTGTCTGATAATAACACACAAAAGGGAAGTTTCAGATTTGAATAAAAATTGTAGGCAATTTCCAGGCGAACTCAGCTGATTTAGAGTCACAGAAGTAGATGCCAAAATAGAACAGATTGTCTTTCTGAATGTATCAATCTATAATAAATTTCCACCTGGTTAAAAGAGCAGTAAGTCAACTGAGAGAGCCTCTTAAGTATTATTAACTTGTTCATGAATGAACTCTTGCTGTAGTAATAAAGAGTGGGAGATGCTGGCAGACAATGTATCCTGTTTGCTAAGTTATTTTTTTCACAACTGGAACTTTTGGCTCAATTAAGCATGAGGAGGAGAAAGAGGCAGGACTGCAACTTATCACAGACATATGGTAACAGGAAGAATGTTACCCGTGAAGACATACAGAAAAAAAAAGAGGGTCACTTCATCACAAGCCAGTATTTGCTAGGATTTTTATTTATTTATTCATCCATTCATTTGTTGGGGAAAACATTGAAAAGTACTCTTCATTAATGTGTTTTCTTTTAGACTAATTGAAGGACTTTTTTTTCTTTCCTGTCCCCTTCTTTCTTAGCAATCAAATTAAAAGCTGGGGTGTAATCCAAAGGCAGAAATAAAAGATATTTAGAAAGTCAAGTTTCATTAAAACTAGTTGTATGAAATATTTGTGCTTTAAAGAGAATTTAGAAAGAAGTCATAATGGTATTTAGCAATTGTAAGACACACATGAAGAGAGCAACTAAAGCCACAAAAAAAAAACCAACCCAAAAACAAAACCCAAACCCCTTTCAGTTACTTTAGTCACCAAGTGAAGAATGACGATCTGAATCTCCAGTTCTTAGGACAATGAGGACAGGCAGAGAGAGCAGCAGAAATGCATTGATGGGTGCTTTGGGAGAGATGATGAGCTAGTTTGGAGCTTATGGGTGAGGATTAGAGAGCAGACCAATGCTGGCAATGTTGCAGTGGATGTCTGCTATAGATTGCCTGATCAAGAGGAAGTGAATGAGGTCTTCCTCAGAAAACTGGAAGAAGCTTCATATTTGCAGTTTCTTATCGGGAACTTGAAACATCTGATAATAGCCTTCAGGAATCTCAAGCCCCAGAAACTTGTGGGAAAGTCTGGAGTAAGGAATATTGATCCTCAGCAGAGGAGAATCAAGATGGACATAAACAAGTGTGTGGGACCTG
This sequence comes from Tetrax tetrax, assembly GCA_009806455.1. Taxonomy (NCBI): domain Eukaryota; kingdom Metazoa; phylum Chordata; class Aves; order Otidiformes; family Otididae; genus Tetrax; species Tetrax tetrax. The sequence continues at coordinate 21,071 of WHYT01017329.1, forward strand.
ATGGGATGTGCCCACAGGTGCTGAGAGAGCCGACTGATGTCATTTCAAGGCTACTCTTGATTATGTTTGAAAGATCATGGTGATTAAGGCAGATTTCTGAGGACAGGAAGAAAGCAAGTGTCACTCCCATATTCAAAAAGGAAGACCCAGGGAACAGCCAACCAGTCAGCCTCACTTCAGACCCTGGAAAATTATGGAGGAAATGTTTCTGGAAGCCATTTCCATATACAGGGAGGACAAGAAGGTGATTGGCAGAAGTCAATAAAGGAGAAATTAAATCTGACTACCCTGACAGCCTTCTGTCTAGCTCAATGGATAAGAGGAGAACAGTGAACATTGTCTTGACTTTAGTAAATCCACAATGACCAACTGAAGAAATGCAGACTAGGGAAGTGAACAGGTGAGGTAAAGCAAGTCCAGCCCTGGGCCACAAAGCTGATTAAGGGATTGGAGCAACTGTCATATGGCAGACACTGAGGAAGCTTGAACTGCTCAGCCTGGAGAAGAGAAGGTTCGGGGGAACGATATCATTACATATAAATACTTCATGTAAATACTTGATGAGGGAGACTAAGGAGCTCTCCTCCCTGATGAGGGAGGAGAGAAGATGGACTAAAGAAGTGGTATCCAGTGACAAGAGGTAATGGGCACAAATTCTACTTAAATAAAAGAAAAAAAAAACTTTTTTTTTTTATTCTGATGATGGTGAAATATTGTAAATGGTTTCTCAGAGAGGTTGTGAAGTCCTCATTCTTGGACATATTCAGAAGCTGAGTAGACATGATGTTGAACAACCTGCTCTAGTTGATCTTGGTCTGAGCAGGCATGTTAGAATAGATGATCTCCAGTAATTCTGTGATTCTGAGAAAACTACCACATCCTTAACAGGTAGGAGGTGAAGCAAAAATTTGTGAAAAAAATCAAAATAACATTATCCTTCAGATTGCATTACTTTCAAGGACTGAAATCACTCTACCTAGAAGAAAGAAATCAATATTAATGTGAAAATATATCAACTAGAAAAAGTAGATGAGTTAAAATTTAGTTTACTGATCCTTGTCATGTTTATTTGAATTATTCTCCTTCAATTTGAAGAAAAGTGCCGCTTTACACAGGACAAAGGGAATCCACCATTTCCCTGAGGCTTTTAGAAGGTATATTTAGAATATGGAAGAAAGCATACAGTTTGAAGACTGTGGAATATTAATTCCAGCTATCATCCAATCTGCTTAACTTGGAAATCTCTGTTAGGCCAAAATTTTTATGTGCGTGAACTACCTTGATAAAATTCCCAATTGAATCAATGGAGAGAAACAGATGCTTTTGAAGGTCTGTAAAGTGAACTTCAGTTGTATAGTGAACATTATCTCTGTACTAGGAAGAGACATGAGACAGGTTTTCCTGACTGGAAGAAAAAATGCCGTCCATGAAAGACACTGTTCTGAATGTTCATTTTTTTAAATCAAAATCCAACTTTAGCCATAGGTAGATAATTTCATTTTTCCAGAGATGTCTTCATACAGTCTGCCTCTGATTTATTCCTTCATGTGAAAACATGAAGTTGTATCTACCTTCTTTCTTTTATTTTTCCCTTTTGAAGAAAGCTAGTCTTCCAGATTTAGCACTAATTCACTTCTAAAATTTGGGAAACTCAACAACATATTTTAATTATTTTTTATAATAAACACTTTTAGTTCAAATATTTTACAGTAACAAATACAACTTTTTGACTACATCCAAATAATAAGACAGAATAAGATGTTCAGTGTACTGGAAATGAGTTCATGGGTTTGTAATTTCTCTGTCAGTAAAGAATAGAAATAGGACCTTGTAGAATAGATTTTGTTTTCAATTGTGCAACTTTTTTTTGTTGTTGTTATCAAAAAAGGTACTAAAATCAACAACTAGGAAGCATTTAACATCTCAATTACCTTAAAAAGAAGGTAAAGTATTCAGTATCTCTGCCCAACCTGACTAAAGAGTTAGTTTCTACATACAGTAATATAGATGTTATGTAAGTCACTACTTATAACACACACATATGGGAAGAGAAACAGAGTTTGAGAAACAAAAGCAGAAAATCCTATGCAGAAAAATGATAATAATGAAATGTAGCAGATGTTTACAGGAAAGAGATACAAAGTGTCATGATCAAGATGAAAAGTGATTCCAGAGGAGCAGGAAAGCCCTTGGTTTAAGAAAAAGACCCGTTGACCAGTGGGATTTCAATTTCCTTGACAATTCAACCAAGCATATTCATTCTTCAATCACTAAAGCAACATTTAGGCATTTCAAGGTGGAATAAGAATGCTTTTTTACTGTTCAGTGAACAACAGGATCAGTGGCAAATGAGGAAACTGTCTTAGGAAACATATCCAGTGTAATAAAATTCTAGGAGATGGTGAACATTTAAGATCTACTGATCTCATAAAGCTTAAAATAGTCTGGAGAGTATGGTGCATATAAAAAGCCAAGCAGTCTAAAGAAAATGCAGCTTTGCTCTTAAAAGGTTAAATTAGAACCCATTACTATCAAAATCAAATTTAGGAAATTCTATTACCTAAGAAATAGTTGAAACAGATTGTGGTCAGTGTTTGGAATAAAAAAATCTATCCTGGCTGGAATGCTGAATGAATACAGATTTCAAGAGACTGGCATAGAAGACCAGAGAGAGACGTTAAAATATATAAATGGTTGTGATAGCTTTTTCCTCCATGCACACATTCAGTGCATATTATTCCAGATGTGCTGAAAAGAGGATACTTTGTTCTAAGCAGATTAAGATATTTTTATTTCTTCCTCAAAGATAGAACTACGTTGAAACTGTGAAGTTATGTGATTAGAGGTTCAAGAAGGATTCACAAACAAGAAAGTGGAGGAAAAATGGCAATAATCTAATCAAGGAGAAAAGTCACTGTCCTGACCCCTCACCCAGATGTCCCAGGAGAGACTCAGCCTCATGGGCTGGACAGGACACCTATCACCATGAATCAGCAGGAGCAGCTCTCCAGATTGCCTTGCAGACTGAGGAGTATTACTGTCTAGTGTTACGGGGTTAATATTGGGATGCTGGTCAGTGCACTTGTGTGTCCTGCACCTTGTCCCTGTACTGTCTCCTCATTAAATGCCATCTCTATTTTGAAACAGCTCTGCAGAGCCTGTGAGATGTAGTGGGGTCAGTTGAGAAACCTGATTGCATATATGTGCGTGTGACTGTGCATGAGGTAACTGAAAACCAGGGGATCCAGGGGCCAGCTACTGAGAAGAATGAGTGTCTCAGGCCAGTTACGGGCCTTCATATTGATCAACCAGAGAGAGAGGAAGATGATGAGGCTGTTGGTGTCGTTCATGATTTTGTGAGTGCTATGTTTTCTGTTTGTGTTGATCCTTGTGGCCAGGTGTGCGTATATGTATGTATGTGTTCTATATGTGTATTTGCATGTGTGCCTATTGGGAAGGTGTGCTTAGCTTCGCTTCTAGCTGGACCTCGGAAAAGCGAGCTGCAGCAGCCTTGCTTTCATCAGGCTACTGAACTCAGCAACTCCTAACAAAAGAAACCCAAAAGATAAGTATCCAAACATGAAGATGTTGTGGTGCTGTTTATGGTAAAATTAAATCTCATGGTCACGAATACATATACCAGAATAAGTAGCTGGTTGTGCAGAAAGAAGTGGATTTTGTATTTCCCTCAAGATATTTCCACTAAATAATTAAAAAACACAATCAGAAGAAAAACAGTTCTACATGTCCTTAAAACATAGGCAATATCAAGTAATTCATATTTTCAGATAGTTTGCTTGAGTCTCACTCAGAACCTAGATTTTTCTACACTAGCTTACAGATCACCGGTATAGATATTTCCAACTATTTTCAATACTAGTTACGTTTGGTTTTTTTTCTAGAACTGATGAAGAATTAGAATCATTTCATTCCCATTCACTTTCAGAATCAAATTTCTATGCATGTGGATTTCAATACAATCTATGTAAAGTTACTGAAGCCAATGGAATAAGAGAATGATACCAAGGTTCAGTCCAACTCCGAACTACCCATTACTGACTATCGTAGAACAGAGGAAGGAAAAAACAAGCCAAGATGCTTAAATTTTGATTGCATTTGCAAGGCCAGATTTTGTTGTTGTTGTTCCAGAGGACCAACTACACTTCATGTAGAAATCCATGCTCCCTCCTGTAAATTAAGAGGAACATTTAAGATATACCAGATATACCTCCACTTCAGGATAAGCGGTTTATGAAAGAGATTTTGGGGAGCTTCTAGATTAAATATTAATTTTTCAGTCCTTGGTTTCTTCCTTTCAAGCTCCACATAAATCTTCATTTCCACTTTTTTTTTTTTTTATTCTTTAAACATTATTCCCTTCCTTTCTTTTTCTTTTTGGATCATTATACATTCCTTTCCTCTATTTTTGTATACTTTCCTCTGTTTTGTGACTCTGATCTTCCCAACTCAAGAGTTCAGTTTAGCCTTACCTTCTTCACCCTGTGTTATAGTTTATCCAGTCACTTCCTCACTGTGTTGAAGAATCCTCCCAGTAAAAGTGCATTGTGCCTCAAATGAGTGCTTCCAATGCCACTGGCTGTTATCTGTAACACAAACTGAACCTGACTGCCTACTAATGACTTAGGAATGATCTTAGTCATTTCACGGCAAAGATATAACTATGTAATTTAAATGGTAAATGTTAAATAGTAGTAATCTGGGTTCAAGGCTTATGAGGAAGCAAAAGCTTACCTTTAGATATACTAAGAAAGCAAATTGCCATCTTGATTTAATCAACAGTTTAAAATTTAAAATCAATTTACTAGCTCTTAATTTTGTAGCCTAGAATTATAAAATAACAGGAAATAAGGACTTCAGAAATACAGCAGAACGGATGTTTAACATAGCTTAATTAAAAGGATTTCATGTTTGTTTTTTACATGTCATTTTTACATGACAGTAAACTAAAGAAGTCTAAACAGGTCAATAATAATAATTTGTCTGACAAGTCTTTGGAAGGACTGCAGCAAGAGAACAGTACAATTCTTACCTCACTGAGTTCAGTTACACTGTTTTGGTGCTGAAGTGGTACAGGGTTATAATAATCCTGTACCTATGTAAATTTAAGCAATAATAACAGCACCACGGTTTCTACATGTGATTCATTAATGGCTGGTTATATTATGCCCTCCTATCTTCTTTCTGCTACTATAAGTTTTTAAAATGCAGGGTGTTTATCATAAAAGTTACCATTCAAGTATAGTTACAGAAAGTGTAAAAAATGTCTATTTTGAAGCACAGAGTGCCATCTAGTGGAAATACGTTGCAAGGAGCACAGAAGTTAGCAAAATTAGAAAAGGTGGTGAAAAACACTAATCGCTCTCTCCTGAGCTGAGCAGCATTGGCCCACTGTCCATTTACGCTTTGATTAATGAACACGTGACATATTTATGAATCTTTGTTTCCAATTAACTCTAGCCAAGTATTTGAGACAGTATTTGAGGACTTGTTATAAATTATTTAAAGGGATGGGAATTGAGCAGAACTATTTTGAAAGCTGTGCATGAAATATTAGAGTCTCTTTAATGAAGGCTAACTTTTAACAGCAGAAGCCAAAGAACTTAATTAACTGATCACTGATACACTGCAGAGTAACTCATTCTCCACAAACAATTCCTGTGGCTTCAAAGTTTTTCTTTTCTTCATACTGAGATATGCAAGAAAATACTGGCAGTACTCCCTGTTCTTGCAGTGATGTACAACAGCAAATTTTGAGAGGCATTTCATAGAATCAGAGCAGAACAGAATCACAGAATGACTGCAGTTAGAAGGGATTTCTGGAGGTCATCTGGTCCACTTCCCTGAGAAGAGCCTTGAAGAGAAGGACTTGGGAATGTTGGTTGATGAGAAGCTTCATATGACCCAGCAATGTGTGTTTTCAGCCCAGAAAGTCAACTGTATCCTGGGCTGCATCAAAAGAAGGATGATCGTCATGTCAAATGAGATGATTCTTCCCCTCTGCTCTGCTCTTGTGAGACTCCATCTGGAGTACTGCATTCAGTTCTGGGGCCCCCAGCGTAAGGACATGGACCTGCTGGAGCGAGTCCAGAGGAAGAAAAGGAAGACGATCAGAGGGCTGGAGCACCTCTCCTATGACAACAGGCAAAGAGACTTGGGATTGTTCAGCCCAGAGAAGAGAAGGCTTTGAGGAGACCTTATAGCAGCCTTCCAGTCCCTAAAGGGGGCCTACAAGAAAGATGAAGAGGGACTTTTGACAAGAGCATATGGTGATAGGACCCAGGTAATAGATTTAAACTGGAAGAGGGTAGGTTTATGTTAGACATAAGAAAGAAATTATATAATATGAGAGTGAAAAGGCACTGTAATATGTTACCCAGAGAAGTTGTGGATGCCTCATCCTTGGAAGTGTTCAAGGCCAAATTGGATGGGGCTTCGAGTGACCTGGTCTAGTGGAAGGTGTCTCTCCCCATGAAAGGGGGTGGTGGGGGTGGTTTGGAACTAAATGATCTTTACAGTCCCTTCCAACCCAAACCATTCTATGATTCCGTGATTCCATTATGCAAGTAGGGCCATCTAGAACCGGTTGCCCAGGGCGATATCCAAATGACTTTTGAAGATCTCCAAGGATGGAGACTCCACAACCTGTGCCAGTGATTGATCACCCTTACAGTAAAAAGCTGTTTAGTGATGTTCAGATGGAAACTCCTGCATTTTGGTTTGTGCCCATTGCCTCTTTTCCTGTCAGAAAAGTCTGGCTCTGTCTTCTTTAGACCATCCCTTCCAGTATTTACATATATTGAGAAAATCCACCCTGAACCTTCTCCTCTGTAGACTAAATAGTCCTAGGTCTTTCAGTCTTTCCTCGCAGGATAGATACTCCCTTCACCATCTTTGTGGCCCTTTATTAGAGTCTTTCCACTAGGTCCATAACTTTCTTGTACTGGGGACCCCAGAACTGGACACAGTACTCCAGGTGTGGCCTTACCAGTGCTGACTAGAGGGGAAGGATCTTCTCCTTTGACCTGCTAGCAGTCCTTTGCCTAATGCTACTGGTTCATTTTTTTACTTGATATCCAACAGGACTCCCTCGTCCTTTTCTGCAGATCTGCTTTCTAGCTGAGTTGCTCCAGTATATACTGGTGCATTTATTTCAAAGAGGAGACATATATTTGATTTGTTACCACATATTCAGATGTTATCATGCATTCTGATATTTATTTAAAGGAATCATTAATTTATATTTGCTTTTTCTTCCCACAAATCCACACCAGACATGGGTTTCATGCACACATCATCATGTGCACACATCACTTCATAGATCAAACACATAATAAATTAAACCTGGAGAACGTATCTGTTAACTAAGTGGACATTCTATGATTTTGGTGGGACGACTAAGTCATGACCTTCTCCTCTAGCACCTGTTGTTATTTCATCTTCAGAAAGCTTTCTGCTGACTTGAGTACACTAGCCATCCTCACACTGCTAATTTAATAACTGAGCATTAAGACATATCCAGGTGTGATAGCATGCAGCTGCCTGTGTTACCAGCACCTAAGAGGAAGGGAGAAGGAGAGATGGCTGCATTGAACAATTCTAGAGGAACTCAGGAAGAATTATTTCACTTGTCATTACAGTGAAAAATACTGGTTTGAGAACTTCACATTCTTACTGTTTAGTTTAGTCAGTTCAGATCAATCTAAGACTATAGTGTTTCTAAAAGAGAAGTCCTGCTCTTCCTCCCAAAAGACACACAGAGGCAGGCTGAATTATCTCTTTTCATATCATAGAATCATAGAATCATAGAATCATACAATCATAGAATCATAGAATGGTTAGAGTTGGAAGGGACCTTCAAAGGTCATCTAGTCCAACCCCCCTGCAAGAAGCAGGGACATCCCCCACTAGATCAGGTTGCTCAGAGCCTCATCCAGCCTGGCCTTGAACGTTTCCAGGGATAGGGCATCCACCACCTCTCTGGGCAACCTGTTCCGGTGCTCTACAACTCTCATTGTAAATTTTTTTTTCCTAATATCCAGTCTAAATCTATCTCCCTCTAATTTAAACCCATTACCCCTTGTCCTATCACAACAGGGCCTACTGAACAGCCTCTCCCCATCTTTCCTGTAGGCCCCCTTGAGGTACTGGAAGACCACTATCAGGTCTCCCTGGAGCATTCTCTTTTCCAGGCTGAACAGCCCCAACTCTCTCAGCCTGTCCTCAGAGGAGAGGTGCTCCAGCCCTCTGATCATCTTCATGGCCCTCCTCTGGACTCTCTCCAACTGGTCCATGTCCTTCTTATGTTGGGGGCTCCAGAACTGGACGCAGTACTCCAGGTGGGGTCTCACCAGAGCAAAGTAGAGGGGCAGAATCACCTCCCTCAACCTGCTGGCCATGATCTTCTTGATGCAGCCCAGGGTGCAGTTGGCCTTCTGGGCCGCAAGGGCGCATTGCTCACTCATGTTGAGCTTCTTGTCCACCAGCACTCCCAAGTCCTTCCCCTAAGGGCTGCTCTTGTTCCATTATCCGCCCAGCCTGTATTTGTGCCTAGAATTGCCATGACCCAGGTGCAGGACCTTGCACTTGGCCTGGTTAAACTTCATGAGGTTGACACGGGCCCATTTCTCCAGCCTGTCCAGGTCCCTCTGGATGGCATCCCTCCCTTCCAGCGTGTCGACGGCACCACATAGCTTGGTGTCATCGGTGAACTTGCTGAGGGTGCACTCTATCCCACTGTCCAGGTTGCCAACAAAGATGTTGAACAGGGCCTGGCCCAACATGGACCCCTGAGGGACGCCTCTGGTGACCGGTCTCCACTTGGACATTGAGCCGTTGACCACCACTCTCTGAGTGCGGCCATCCAGCCAACTCCTTATCCACCGAGTGGTCCATCCATCGAACCCATGCCTCTCTAGTTTAGAGAGAAGGATGTCATGCGGGACAGTGTCAAAAGCTTTGCACAAGTCCAGGTAGATGATGTCCATTGCCCGTCCCTTGTCCACCGATGCTGTCACACTGTCATAGAAGGCCACCAAATTGGTCAGGCACTATCTGCCCTTGGTTAAGCCATGTTGGCTGTCAACAGCCACCTCCTTGTTCTCCATGTGCCTTAGCATGGTTTCCAGGAGAATCTGCTCCATGACCTTGCCGGGCACAGAGGTGAGGCTGACCGGTCTGTAGTTGCCCGGGTCCTCCTTGTTCCCCTTTTTAAAAATAGGGGTTATGTTCCCTCTCTTCCAGTCATCAGGGACCTCACCAGACTGCCACGACTTCTCAAATACGATGGCCAGTGGCTTGGCAACTTCATCTGCCAGTTCCCTCAGGATGCGCGGATGCATCTCATCAGGTCCCATGGACTTGTGCACCTTCAAGTTCCTCAGATGATCCCGAACCTGCTCTTCAAGTACAGTGGGCGGTTCTTCATCCTTGCAGTCCCTGCCTGTGCCTTCCACAGCTTGGGTGGAGAGACAAGAGCCCTTATCTGTGAAGACTGAGGCAAAGAAGTCATTGAGTACCTCAGTCTTCTCGATGTCCTGGGTAACCAGGACACTGGTTTCCTTCCAGAGGGGGCCTACATTCTCTTTGGACTTTCTTTTGTCCCCTACATATGTATAGAAGCTTATCTTGTTGCTTTTTATATCCCTGGCCAGATTCAATTCTGTCAGGGCTTTAGCCTTCCTCACCCGATCCCTGGCAACTCACACAGCCTCTTTGTAATCCTCCCAGGCTACCTGTCTCCGCTTCTACCTTCTATAGGCTTTCCTCTTCACTTTCAGTTGGTCCAGGAGCTCCTTGCTCATCCACGCAGGCCTCCTGGCCTTTTTGCCTGACTTGTTCTTCATCAGGATGCACCTCTGCTGAGCTTGGAGGAGGTGTTCCTTGAATGTGGACCAACTTTCCCGGGCCCTTCTTCCCTCCAGGGCCGCCTCCCATGGCGCTTTGCCCATGAGGTCCCTGAAGAGGCCGAAATGAAAGCTCTTCTAAGGTTGCAAAAACTCACCTTAGTTCCCAACTGCTGTTAAGATTTAAGAATATCCAAGAGCTATGCAAAATATTCAAATGAATTGTGGAGGCATCCCGACCCCACACTCCTCCCCCCGCCCCAGCCTCCATTTCATTTTTAACACTAGTGTTCATACATTAATGACTGGATCACTTCAAACTACCAAATCTAATGAAATTCACCTGGAGGAAGAAAGGATTTATCAAAGGAACCTCAGAGCCTTTGAGAACTCTTGGAGGAAAGCTGGGTTTTTCAGAGCAGAAGATGAAGAACATAGTATGCAGCTTTAAAAAATGGAGGAGGGAGGGGAGAGAGAGAGGGGGAACAAGCTTCCTGATCTTGTAGTCTAATCTCAGTTCCCAGACGCATACTGGAAAAAAATCGTCAACTGATCTATATATAGCCTTTGGAAAATGAAAGACAGTGTTAAGAACAAATGGTTTCAAAGCAATGCAATTAAAAAAAAAAAAGAAAAAGAAATGAGTCCCATGGATACAAAGAATTATAAGTCACTATCCCTTTCTAACTTTTAGCATTGACTCAGATGACCTTACAATAACATGTAGGACACATGGTACAAAGCAAAGAAATGATAGGGTGGGAGTAAAGCTTGCTGGAAAACTGTACAGGATGAGTAAATCAGAGGCTAACCATCAAAATGACAGACAGTTTTGAGCAGGGTTCTTCAGTGTGTCTTTGACAGTTTTTAATCCTAACATAAATCAATAAATGTAAAGTTGCAGTAAAAAAAGGGGAGACAAGTGCTGAGATGTATAAACATGATTCTTGCCTGTAAGACTGAAAGAAAAAAAAAAGAAAAAAAAAATTCTACTTTGCTCATTAGTCCAGAGAGCATGTAACAGAAACGTGCAGAAGTACAGGAAACATGACCTACAAAGAATGACTGTAGGTATGGGGACTGTTTAGTCTGTAGAAGACTCAGGGAATAGTCTTTGTATGAATAAGTGGTGTTGTTGCAAAGAAGAAGGGAGTAATTTATTCTTAGTGTCCACTTGGAATAAGAAAAACATTTGCATTACAGGAGGTTCTTAAGGATAGATTTGACAAATATTTGCTACAAACAGTTCGGACATAGATAATTTGAAAGTAAAAGAATCACTTATATGACTCTCAAGGTTAATTCCAGTTATAATTTCTATGACTGTAGATGACAGACATATTGACCAAACTATTAAGCATACTTCCTGTGTCCAGAACTAAAATTCTCAGAAGTTGCTGATAAAAATCAAAGCCATTTCTCTTCCTGAATCAGTTTAAAATTTAAGGAAGGAATCAATATTATCTTTTTTTCTTTTGTTTTTCAGAGGAAGTATTGGAAAAAAAGAAATGGGAAAACTTTGAAATGCACAATGACTGTCTCTTTGTACTTTTCCAGAAGTTAAGGACATTTGTAATGTTCTCATAAGTACTTTTAATTCTCAGTATAAGTTCTGAACGATGAGGAGCTCTAATGTAATTTAAAAGTTATTGGGTTGGAATAAATTAATCTACCTCTTTTTGCCCCCTTTAATCCATATGTGTTATATAACACTTGAGTCTGTGTTTTTTTAAAGTTTTTTTAAAAAGAGGAGGGGAACTTGGGAAAGATAAAAGAAAACAAGGTAAGACTTCAGATAGACCCATTAAGATTTCAGAATTTCTGAGTAGATATTTTAATGATAGGAGTCTGGACATTACACTTCACTTCCCCTACAAAAATTACAGACTCAAAGTTATACCAAGTTCTGGTTTAATTATTTTCCTGTGGATAAGACGGCCCAGCACTGACTGCTTGAGTGCAGTGCGTGACAGCAGCTCCCTGTGGGCTGGGGGCCAGGAGTGGCAGGGGCTTCCCAGGGGGATCGGTCCATCAGAGCAGGGACTGGCAGCCACGGCCTGTCCCACAACCCCAGCCAGGAGCAAAGCAGCCAGGAAGAACCAGGGCATCACAGCCCCGGGGCATCAGGCATCTCCCTGGGAATGTGGGCTGGAATGTGGGCCGACAGATGGACTCAGCTCAGCAGGGCCTATGGCCAAGCAGTGCAGGGCTGTGACATGTGGGAGACCTGTCCTACTCTGACCTCACTGAGGCAGGGACTGATGGCCTTGAGGGGTTGAAATGGGGTCCTGGGCCATAGGTAGGGTTGGAGGAGCCCCACAGGAAGATGGACAGAAACAGTCAGGGCTGTGGGTGCCTGCAGAACCTTGAAAATGACCTTGAAAATGTTAGATATTCCATTTCTAATGATGAGCTGAACTGGTAAGCATCACTGTCAAGTATTCTTAAGGGAATATGATAAATATTCTCTCATTATTAAAGATGAAAAAAAAGAAAAGTATTTCATCAAGCAGTAGCAAAAAATAAATTAAAAAAAAAATCCACTCACTCCCACAAAACCCCTAAATTATATCCTTCTTACAAAAAAAAAAAAAAAAAAAAAAAAAAAAAAGGTAAACTTTAACCCTCTCTAACTCGAGACCATCCAAAAGCTTCATGTACACTCCAGGTGAGAGTTTCAGTTGGCCTACCATGTACTGCAGCATTAAAGGACACATTTTATTAGCAAAAATGTGATTTTCTGTTGCTTCATCTCACCTATAATGTTGAAAGATATTCCTAGATCAGTCCTTTCATTCTCGTAAGTACTGGGTTTCACTTTTCACCAACAATGGCAACTAAGTAGAAGGACCTTCTACTTACTTTTACAGTGAAGAGCAACTGTCCCTTATGCTTTGCCCTGTGAAAACATTGCGTTGTTCTGCTTTCTGTGCATAAGAAACTTGCTTGTTTATGCTTTATGGCCAAATACAGTATTAAAAGCCTATGAAAATTAGAGCTGTGTGTGAATTTCACACAGCTTGTTTTGTTAGCTTGTTTCCAATTTAAAGCTCTATCCTAGCCGAGGTTCATTCATTATCGTACTTGCTGTATCTACAAAAATCACACCTGTGTAGAAACAGCACAGTATGGGGGTGCAGCTTTGCATTCAGAAGCAGGTGACAGAGGTGCTTTGGCTGTTTTCTGATTCCATGAGTGTAACCACAGAATACCTGTGGAGTGATACCTTCCCATACAAAGGATCACCACCACACAAAAAATTTGGTACTATAAATATGGATATAAGAAGACACTTGCCTGCTGTGCTTTTATTTGGAAGAATACAAAGATACTCAGAACAGAAATTTTTGGGTCAAATCATGTGGCCTGAACTCTACTTCTACTCAGCCAATGATACCAGAATTGGACCCATATAAATCACACGCCACATTGATTCAAGTTATATGGAAAAGGGTGTAAAAACTTTCATAATATAAAATATTAAGCCGACTATGATTGTTAGCACCAAACAAATGAAAGAATCACAAGAGTTCATTCTGGTTTATTCTGTTTCTACTGTGGTATCATCTCAGTCTTCTGCAAGGCTAGCATGATTCAAACAAGCAGGACTTACAAGTCTATGCAAATCTTGCCAAATGCTGTATCACCTCAGGATAACTATTTATCTTCTTTTTCTCTGATTTTTCTCAAAGCCCAGACTCATCAAAGACAGGAGTCTTCCAGTATCTCTAAAGGTCAGTAGGTTGAGATTAATTTGTACAGAAGTGAAGAACAAAATCCAGAGAGAAGCATCCTTATGAGCTCCAATAATTTCCTTTTTGCTTTCATCTCTCTGATGGGCTATCAGTTCTCTTATTCATACATTGACTGCAAATGCAGGTTGGTTTTTTTTTGTCTTCTATCTCTCTGCCTTTCCCAGGGAACCTTTGTAATTGGGAAAAGCTTTCATCTGCAGACACTGTTTGAGCTGATAGAACTAACAAAAAATTTAGCAAACAAAACAAATTGCCAGAAGCCATCACAGCTGAGCATTCAAGTAACTGATACTTGACGTATCTTACAGGGATACCATGGTTAAAGCTGGCAATAGCTTCCGCTACTTGAATGGAGGAAAAGTTTAAAAAAAATTAACTGTAATTAATTTAATTTCTTTAAATATATCCTTCATTTAAAGACAGCTTTAGAAGCTTCCTAGTAATTAAATAATTTGAGAAGGTCATAGGAGATGAAGGAGAGGGAAGTAATAGAATTATAGAATTAGCAGTATCATTAACATTATGTAACAGTTGAAAATTTTATACTTACATTATCCTGATGGGTCCTGAATTGATGAGTTAAGCACAACTGTGAAGTGACTGTAACCGGGGAAAAAAGTAAACATCCAAAGATTATATTGTCACAAGCAACTTGACATTTCTTACCATTTACCATGATTACATTTGTCAGGGCACATAGTCACATGCACTTTTTATCAAGCATGTAAATATTTTAACTCACTGACTGTATGAGGGTAGAAAGAGGAAAGAGAAGAGACTGATTGAAGTACAAAATGTTGTAGTTCTGTAAAAAATTACAGAGTTAGGAATTTTTTTTCACTTTTATCTTGGTTTCCTGTTCTGGTTTTGTTTAGCAAGGGGGGGCCTAAGGTGGTAGTTTCTGTAGGAAACTGCTAGAAGTCGCTCCCCTTTGTTCAGTGGACTCGGCCGGGCCTAGGGCGGACCTGCTGCTGGCCAAGGCCAAGCCAATTGGTAGCAGAATGTTCTGTGATAACGCCTCTGCGATAACGTATTTAAGAAGGGGAAAAACAGGAAAAGGAGGGAGAGAAGATGTGAAGCCAGCTGAGCGGGGGCAGAAAGGGGGAGGCGCGAGCCTTGTGGGCCTTGCAGGCCTCCCCCTCTGCCCCCC
>WHYT01017329.1:40122-55119 GCA_009806455.1 Tetrax tetrax
GTTGTGTCTTAATTCTGTAACCAAGAAATTCGTACCTCTCACGACCGGACCTTTATCGGTTCATGACAGATGCACAGGCAAAGATGACATGGGCAAATACACACCACACCTAGAAGACTACAGCTTTGCATTTATTAAAAATTAAAAACTCATAAATCGACAACATAGGTAGGTATACAGTGTGACTATAAAATAAGATGTCTAGCTGTATGTTCGTGTATGAACTAGATGTCAAAACTCCAAATAGGGCAAAGTCAAAGGAGATCCATGAAGAAATTCAGTTGCCAAAAACATGCTTACAAAACTTGTCAGTTGGAAATGCTCTAGATATCTCTTGTGGACTCCAGCTGTCCTTCCTGAAGGGCACATGTCTCCTTTTACTATGTTATATCTGCCGGTGTTGGGATATTTTCACTTTTTTGACCGTAATTAAGCATAGATAAAACTATAATGAATCAGCCTAATTTAAACATTTCATTTTTTTATTATGATAATCTCAGAGCTCTTGTTTTCATCTATGAAACTAGGAAACAAGGATGATTCCTTTTTTTTTTTTTATACCACTTTATATTTGTCTGTTTGAATTTTACCTAAGTTAT
The DNA here is from genome assembly GCA_009806455.1 of Tetrax tetrax. Lineage (NCBI taxonomy): Eukaryota > Metazoa > Chordata > Aves > Otidiformes > Otididae > Tetrax > Tetrax tetrax. The sequence continues at coordinate 40,722 of WHYT01017329.1, forward strand.
TGATTCATATGTCTTGTAAGATTCTGGCACAATTCTTCACGGTCTGCCGTCATCCTCAGCACGATGAATAATTTTGTATAAGCAAACTTTGTCATTTCACTGATGACTCTTTTTTTCCAGTACGTATATGAGTATGCTCAACAGTCTACATCCCAGAGCACAACTCTGGGCAGAACTCCAGTTATAAGCTCCATCCATGGAAGGACAAGATTATTTACCTATACTCTCCGTTTCCTACTTTTGAAATGACTACTCAGCTTAGCTGTTATCTCATGACTGCAAAAGTTTCCTTAAAGTCCTTTAGTGAGAGATTTTGCTAAAAACATTCTGAAGTCCAATTATATCAGTGGGATCATTCTGATCCATATCCTTCTAAAAAACTCCAAGGAGTTTGTAAGATGACATTTCCCTTTACATAAGCCCTGTTGACTCATGCCTAAACAGATTGTATTTACCCCAGTGTCCACCAATTCTATCTTTTATTGGAGTGATGGCATTCCCTACTAACTGGTTTTGACTATTTTGCCCTGTACAAGTGTTGGACTCAGTGCCATATAATTTCCTGCATTCCTTCTGGAAAGCTTTATAAAGATTGACATTGTATTTTTCCTTCCCACACACATTGTCATTTGCACAGAGGAAGTTAAGGGAAGATTATACACTGTCACTAATACCTCAGCTACTTAATCTTTGAATTTTCTTATACTCCTTAGTGATAAGCAATTAGGATGCTGTTTTATTAGCAAAATATTTGCAACTTAAAAAGAAAAACAAGACTGTCTTTTTTTCTGATGGATACATCACACTTTCACTAGGCTCAAAAATAAACTGTCTCTGTCTCGTGCATCTTTTGCCTTTCATAAAAGAAAGAGTGACACATGCTTAATTCTTTAAAGGACATTGTGACCACCTTTATGGATCCAAAGTAAATGGAAAGCTTGAAATAAATCCTCAAACAGTAAAAATAAAATATAATAGAGTAGGATAGGATAGGATAGGATAGGATAGGATAGGATAGGATAGGATAGGATAGGATAGGATAGGATAGGATATTATGTTTCAGTTGGAAGTGACCTACAATGGTCATCTAGTCCAACTGGCTGACTAATTCATGGCTGACCAAAGGTTAATCATATTATTAATCATAGAATAGTTTGGGTTGGAAGGGATGGGTATTGTCCAAATCGACTACCTCTCTAGAAAGCCTATTCCCATATTTGACCACCCTCTCAGTAAAGAAATATTTCCTAATGGCAAGTCTGAACCTCCCCGATGTAGCTTTGAACAATACCGACAAGTCCTGTCACTGGATACCAGGAGAATAGCATGTCCTTCTCCACTTCCCCTCCTCTGGAAGCTGTAGAGAGCACTGAGGTCACTCCTCAGTCTACTTCTCTCCAAACTAGACAAAAGTGGTGTCTTCAACTGCTCCTTGCAGGACATACATTCCAGCCCCTTCACCAGCTTTGTTGCCCTCCTCTGGGGGCATTCCAGTACCTTAATATCATTTTCAAATTGTGGGGCCCAAAACTGCACACAGTACTCAAAGTGAGGCCTCACCAATGCTGAATACAGCAGAGTAATCACTTCTTTTCACTGTCTGGTTATACTGCATTTAATGTACTGTAGAGTGTGGTTTGCCCTCATGGCTGCCAGAGAACAATAGGATGGCTAGATGAGAAATAATTGTATTTTTCTAGATTTTTAAGTGATTAATTTTTCAGTGTTCTCTGCTGAACATGAGAGCTTTCTGTATTGTCCTTAAAGATATCCATGTATGCATGGAGTCCTGGCACATAACAGTGAACTTGAGACCACACATACCACATCCATAGTGGCTAGCTTTTGTGGTTTTTAAGTTAGTGTATGTTCAAATGTTCTGTCAATATGTTCATCAGGGTATAGATTAACTAAAAAAAATTGAAATTCTGACTATATCTAAGGAAAACCTAGCTTTTTACTGTCTAAAATTAGGAAAAAAAACCTTTAGCTTTTGAAAATTGTCTACACTTTGAAATAGAATGTTATACATACATAATTTGTTCTTTAAAACAAACCCATTAATACCACAGATTCAGCAACATGGGCCAAGTGACATCAAACTTCTCACAACTACTGACACATCTAGCCTAGGCAGCTGAATTTCATGTAGAGAAGTGTATCCCCACAGAAGATCTATTTTATATTCCTCATCTTACCGTGGTCTGTTTCAGTGATTTCTCATATATCCTTCAGGTGCTTTTTACTTTCCAGCCATTTTGTCTGATTTAAAAATTTTTCCCTTTCAGTGAGAAGAGAAGCTTAGTTAAAATGGAAAATGTCATTCTTGTCTTTCTTATGCTCTGAATGGTCAATCAGTTCTGCTCAGTAACATCTCCCCAGGCTCAGTATTTTCTCCTGAGAGATTGTGCCCTGTGGTAAATGTTCAATAATATTTTGTATTTCTGTGTAGAATTCAGGATGTTCTTCATACTTGGATGCAAAAGGTTCTCCCCAAAACATCTGACTTAGTAAGCCCTCTCTGGATATTCGTGTTTTGGGTTTTTTTTTATTGCAGGCTGAGTTGCGCTCTCTCCATTTTCCAAATTGCACTATTGCCCAAGGCATTCTTCCCAGTAATTTTCTCCCTAGACTCACCTAAACCCCTGTCAAACAGCAGGGAAGCAAATCAACAAGGAACTTGACTCTTGTAGAAATTTCCTAGCTGTGTTGTAGTTAGCTGTCAGCTTTTCCTGTTGCCCACTATTTGGTCTGTTTTTCCTTTCAAATCAGTTTGTAGGTGTTTTTTTGGTTGGTTGGTTGGTTGGTTGGTTGTAGTTTTGTTTTTTTTTTTCCTTCCACCAAGCGTCTCCAACCACTTTACCATCAGAGATTGCATCTTCCAGATTCCTTAGCATTAAATAAGACAAGGGAGTTGGAGTGGAGCTGTTTTTAAAGAAACTGATTGTGGTATTATGCCTTGAAACAGAAAACTGAAAGTCCAATAATTCTTCAGATTCAGTTTATGACTGTATGAGGTACAAATACTGACAACTCCAAGCTTGTTGAATAAACAAGTATTAGATATATAATAAGAGAATGAAGTGTGAGTAAAATACGGCACAACATAAAGCAGAAAAAAAAAGAAATTAAATACAGCTTGCTAAAGATTGCCTAGCACAACGCGATAAGGTGGCAACAGAAAAGAGGATATTTTTCATGTAAAGCAGCAATCAATACACCCATAACATGAGAAAGTTTCTCCAAAAGCTGCTGAGCTGCTAATGGAAAAATTAGTAAGAAAACAAAGGTCGCCAAAGAATGTAATAAATCAGGGCTCCAGGATCCTAAAGTACTTTTCATGCACAGAACGCAATGACATTTCATTTCCTACTTTTCTGCCAGGAATGTCAGGCCAGCAGGATGATATAGAATCCTATAAGCCTTTCTGCTTCATTTCTGTACTGGATATTTAGTAATGAGTATTAAAATAGACTACAGACACAGAAAAAAATAATGTGTTCTCATTCAGCATCCCTTTTTTTTTCTGTTCACAAATACTCAAGACTCCTCATAGTGATGTGTCATTTCCTACAAATAATTAGCTAAGGACCATGCAAGTTTTTCTCTTTACTTAAAAAATGAGCAGTGCATTTAGTTCTGATTTGATACATAGAGTGAATTTACATGGCATAATGCAGTTAAATATCTAGATACCATGATATAGCTGATGGCACAATACAAAAATACGAAGGAATCATTTGTACGGAAAGAAGTTGCCTAGCAGTCTGTAAAACATGTAGTTTAACACTGCTGCCTGAAGCCTGTGGCCCAAAATTTTTTTTCGACCCTGTTGATTGTTTTGGATCTGCTTCTGAGGCATCTAATTCTCGCTCCACATTGTAAAAGCAGCTTATGTACCTAATTTAAAACATGAATGTGGCTATGAGACAGGAATTAGGTTAAATTTTGCAATATTCAGTGTTGCAGTAACCATATCCCTTCCTGTTTTAGACATTTGTCTAATGTGTAAGGGGAATCTGTCTGAGAAGAATTTGAAACCAGTTTTATTAGAACTCAATCTATTTTGAACTATTATTACAGCAAAGTAATTCTACCTATGCTAGTCTTGAGCCTTTAGCCTTCTGTGCATGCCCCACTGCATTCTTTGATAAAAACTGAGGGGTTTTTTTTTCAACAAACAGAGCATCGTGAGGGCCATGTCAAATGTAAAATCTGCGAAAATTAAGCCCTGACTGAAAATATTCCTTACCTCCAAATAGTATAGTTTACCTGTGCCTTCTGCACTATAAAATAATATATTTTAACCTGTGTTGTATAATGACACAGAATTTTGACTGATCTTATATATTTTTTTCTCTTAGATTGATAATTCTTAAAATATCTGTACTTCATGTGAAATAACATTTCATATAGATCAACATAAACAATGGTTGGTAAATGCATATGGAACATTGACCCCGGACTGTTTGGCTAGATCGTATCATTTAGGTATTTGATGACTTGTAGTCATTTTCTTGAATAGCAAATCATGGAATCATAGAATGGTTTGAATTGGAAGGACCATAAAGATCCTTCCAATTCAAGTTCCAGCTCCTCTGTCATACGCAGGAATACCTTGTACTAGATCGAGTTGCTTAAAGCCCAATCCAACCTGGCCTTGAACACTTTTAGCAATGGGGCATCCACAACTTCTCCACACAAAATGTTCCACTATCTCACCATCCTCACAGTAAATAATTTATTCATAATATCTAATCTAAATGTACCCTCTTTCAGTTTAAAATCATTGCCTCTTGTCCTGTCACTGCACTCCTTGATAGAGTCCCTTCTCATCTTTCCTGCAGGACCCCTTTAAGTACTGGAAGGGTGCTATAAGGTCTCTCTGAAGCCTTCGCTTCTCCAGACTGAACAGCTACAGCTGTCTCAGACTGTCCTCATAGGAGGAGTGCTCCAGGCCCTCTGATCATCTTTGTGGCCCTCCTCTGGACCTGCTTGAGCATGTCTATGTCTGTCTTGTACTGGGGACTGCAGGACTGGATACAGTACTCCAGGTGGCCTTTCACGAAAGCAGAGTAGAGGGGGAGAATCACCTTCCTCAACCTACTGGCCATGCTTCTTTTCATGCAGCCCAGAACGTGGTTAGCTTTCTGGGCTGCAAGTGCACATTGCCAGCTCATATTGAGATTCTTGTCCATTAGTACCCCCAAGTCTTTCTCCTCAGGGCTGCTCGCAATCCATTCTCTGCCCAGCCTGTATTTGTCCTCAGGATTGTCCCAACCCATGTCCAGGATCTTGCATTTGGCTTTGTTGAACTTCATGAGGCTCTCACCTCTCTAGCCTATCTAGGTCCTTCTGGATTACATCCCTCCCTCTAGCATGTCGACCGCACTACACAGCTTGGTGTTGTCAGCGAACTTGTTGAGGGTGCACTCTATCCCACTTTCAACGTCCTTGACAAAGATATTAAATAATACTGATCCCAGTACGGACCCTTGAGGGACACCACTCACCATTGGTCTCCACTTAGACATCCAACTGTTGACTGCAACTCTTTGAGTGCAACCATCTAGCCAATTCCTTATCCACTGAGTGGTTCATCTGTCAAATCCATGTCTTCATTTTACAGACAAGGATGTTGTATAGGACAGTATCAAATACTTTGTAGAAGTCCAGGTAGATGACATCAGTCGTTCTTCTGTTATTCACTGATGTAACCCCATTGTAGAAGGCCAATAAAATTGTCAGGTACAATTTGCCCTTAGTGAAGCCCTGTTGGCTGTCACCAATCACTTCTCTGTTCTCCGTGTACCTTAGCATGGTTTCCAGGAGGACCTGCTCCATGATCTTGACAGGCACAGAGGAGGGATTGACTGACCTGTAGTTCCCTGGGTCTTCTTTTTGTTCCCTTTTTAAAAATGGAACTTATATTTTCCTTTTTCCTGTTACTAAGAACTTCACCAGTCTGCAATGTCTTGTCAAATGTGATGGATTATGGCTTATTCACTTAATCTGATGGTTCCCTCAGGACCCTCAGATGCATGTCATCAGGTTCCATGGACTTGTGCACCTTCAGGTCCTTAACCTGATCTTCTCATACAGTTGGCAATACTACATTCTCAGTACTCCAGGTAGAGTAATATTACACCTCTATTTTTTTCCTTAAGTTACTTTTGCAACAATGTATATGCATGTTTGATGGTGTAAATATATTTGGAGCTACCTAATAGCCACACAATCTTGCAGTATTAAAAATTAATGACAATACTAACAACAACAACCCATAAATAAAATATGGCTTAAATGTTAGGTCACAAAATACAGAGTCACGTGTTCTGGTAACTGAACTTTTGCTTCATTCATGATGTTTTCTGTGCATAAGCCAATACTAACCACTCAAGAAACACTATTTAATGAGTGCTATAAAATGAATTTACAATGACAGTTGCATTTTACTATTTGGCCCAGAGGTATATTGACTTTACTGAAATGAAAATTAAACATGAAAGGACATTGAAATCAAGGGAGTTATTTCATCTAAAACTTCCAATGGAAATATTTATGTAGTTTTATAATGTGTAACAAAAAAAAAAAAGGGATAGGCATATTATGTAAGAACCTATTCAAAATATAAAGGAGAAAACTATTCTTTAAATGAAATCTTGAAAAAAAAAAAGTCAGAGGTCAAAGCAAACATACCCTATTAGTGGAATTAATACTGGTACATATGGTTAGTTCTTAACATTGTCTGGAGCATTAATATATTCATTAATATTTGTATTTAAATAAGCAGAATACATGCACAATGTAGTAGTTGGTTTTACTATATCAGTCAAGGTTTTGCTTTTCCATTAGGAAGTTTTTTATAAAGAACTCTGGAAGTATTTTAGCTTGCCTTGTATTAACAAGCATTATATCTAGTCCTTTGGATGCCTCATTTTAACTACGATTGCCATCTCCATGGATACAGCCATGGAACATACTGTATTCTTTTGTTTGAAATGTGGAGGTTGCTTTCTAAGTTCTATTAAGAATAAAAGATGTAGAAGTCTTGAGACTGATTGCTAAATAGTTCATTAAAGAATGTGAGTAACAACAGTTCTGTGAAATTATCCTCCAAGTTGCCCCTGATTTGTATGCACAGTTGAATCCATATTTCCCCTCTATTCCACCCCCTGATTCCTACCTGCAGTAAGCCGCTTGTATTATTGAATCATCTCTACAGATTTTTATTTTACAGTTTCCTGTACAGGCTGGTAGCATAGCTCAATCAGGCACTTACTTGAAGAATAATGTGGAATTCTTGGTTCGGTTAACCATGCTTTTTCATTATTTGGCAAGTGAATCCCTCTGGTTCTGGTTCACTTCTGTTTTTTGATAGCTTCCTTGCAAAATAAATTCCTGTACACTTTTCAGTCCCTCTCCTGCACTTAGCCATCGAAATAATTAAAATATTACTACTTCATCATTATGGTCCTCTACATGTTAGAGGACACATGCTAGTGTGTTAGCTTGGACTGAATTAACAACAAGGGATTACATTTAGGCATTTGGATTCATTTTTCTTTGAAATGAATCACTAAAGAGATCATCCAGCATATCCTTCTCTCTTAGTTCATCTATTATAGCTTATATAAGCTAGTTTACATAAAATGAGCAAAGATTAGGTTGTGATTATTCCACTTATCCAATCCAATGCAATTTAATTCTGTAACTAGATCCAAATAAAGGCAAAGCAAATGACCAAGAGTATGTATTGGCTTCCATGTATGGAATATTCAGACTGGAATACTTCTGCATGGAAAAGACATAGCCTGGAAAAAGGAGGCTGTAAGAGTGGTGTACATACTCGTGAGTATGAGGAATAGAAAGGAAAGCAGCTGACAGTTCCTCATCTCTTCCAGTGAAAGAAGAAGGGACCACGAGTGGAGACAAGTAGTGTGCAAGTTAAGAGCAAAGAGAGAGAAGTGTTTTTTAATGCAGTGGGCAGCAGAGCTGTGAACAAAGGACATTGCAGTTGCAATGTTCATGAGAAGCTTGGATGGTCACCTGGAAAATTAGTGCATTGGGGGTGATTAAAGAGAGAAGCCACGTGGGACTCCACAAATCCCCTGAGCTGAAATCTTCTGGAATCCGAGAGCATATTAAGAAGACATATGCTTGTCTTGTCCATCCGCTTCCCTGAGTGTCTGCTTATGACCAGTGCTAGCTATAGCCAAATGGACTGAACCAGTGTTTTTGTTCTTATGTTTCGACCCCGTTAAGTTTCAGGAAAGTGTTTGTTGTTCTATAAAAAGAGAGGGATGTTTGTACACTCTCCACTCTCATTTTTCTCACCCATCATTGCCTCACTAGACTCAGTTCTTTCCAGTAGCCACCTGGGAATGGATTTCCTGTTAGTTAATTATTCTAAAAGCTGACAAACCTGTCGACTGCTCTCACCACAGCAGCTGTTCAGACATTCCATTATATATAACCCGTGTAATTCTCCGCTGTTAACTTGCCAAACAGCATGTAGTTGGCTGAGAAAACAAGTCATGGCAATTGTTCCTTTATGACTGGCATGCATCACCTCTTTAGTAACTTAGATCACAAAAATAGCACGTGGGGTTTTTTTTCCTATATTGCCTGTGCTCTCCTGCCCACATCAATACAGATAATAATGGTGCAGTCTTCTGGTAATGGAACAGGTAATTACACAGTTCCTACAAACATTCTTATATTACTCATTAATGCACGCAGCAAAATGCGCTAAACGTTATTGTTCTGACCCAACTTTGATTCTTTACATGTGTTTGTGATTCTCTCTGCAAGTAGATTTTGTACATTGTCAACACAGTCATTACACAATGGTTGCAGACAAAATCTAGACTAAGTTGGAGTCAAGTTTAGGATCAAATAACTACAGTGAGAAGGCACCTTTTAGAAAACCAGTCAAAAGAAATTCAAATATGCATAGGCATTAAAATAATCATTTAGGGCACACAGACAGACTTACCTTGGCCATAAAATGAGCTATAAAATAATTATGTTGTTACAAGATTATATTTGTGTCTATTTTTCAAAGACTGAACTACATTAGAAAAAAAAAACAATAATTTTTTTCCCATTGGGCTTCTTCCTACTAAAATCAGAGAGCACTCTGATTTCCACCCATGCTTCCACTGCACGTCTTTTCATATTACATAGGTCCTAATATTTTACATTCATCACTAGAAACAATCCACACATGAAATTGATAAAATCCCAGTGGGGCTGACATCAGCAGTGATGCTCCAACATTTTCATACAGTTCTCAAAGAATGTCACTCTTCCACTCAGTCTACCAAAATCAGACGTTAATAATCCCTCTAATGGGATTATTGCAACCAAGAAAAACATCTCAAGCAGCAAAAAAACCCTCATGTACTTACAGTATCCTAGAGAGTGTTAGCATTTACATGTCTTCCTGCAGTCACATGTGTCAAGGGAAAATGGTATTCTAATTAGTGTCTCTATAACATTAAATAAACCTTGTCTATAGAATGATGCACCATTAGTGTTACAAAAAAAAAGTCTTAGAAGATCTCTAATAAGGAGAATCTGCAAAGCATGAAAATTAATTCTCACACTTTTGTATATCCATTGCTATCATGTAAAAGTTCTTTTTTTTTCTGCTGACAGTGTATCAGTGGGGTGTTTTATTACAGCAAGACTTCTTATATTACTGCAGGCTGTGAAAATGTTATTTTAACTTCTTTCAGAATAATGTCACAACCTGTCCATTAAAATTAACCATTAGCATGTGAACTGCAAGCTGCTTAGCAGCACAATCTCTTGTGCTAATAAAGACCATTCCTCCCTCCCCAGCCCCTCAAATGGTGAAGTGGGCCATTGTAAGGCTGAACTCCTTATTAGAACTGCTTGCTCTATTTACAACTGTCACTGAGGGTCATTCAGAAGGCAACCTGCCTCAACTTTACCTTCACCTAGTAAGCCTCAGAACTATCCATTATAACACTCATCAGCCTTAGAAGGAATAAAGTAGAAGAGAAAGCTATTGGTCAAGAACAAAAGTTTAAATGAAAGAAGAGTTTGCTACAGCATTCTTGGTAGGATGATATTTTTTTTACTTGTTTGTAAAAGTAAAAGCAAATAAGGCCCCAAAAAAATATAACGAGTCTGAAAACCCTCATAGTGGAAACAGTGCTAAATGCAGATAGGAAATAAACTATTAAAAGGCCTTGGGCATAAACAGAAAGGAGGTAATTATTTTATTACTCCCTTTCCTCCCTGAGATTATAACTATATTTTATTGCACTGGCCAAGCAGTCACAGAAGCCTAGATGTCTGTGCTTGTGCAAGTATAGCCAGAAGAAATTTGTCCTGGCAAGCGAATCTATCGACTTTGACTAATGACATCCAGCAGGTTTTATTTCCTAAGGGAAGGATTAATTTCTCATTAATGACAATTGTAAAGATGATATCACAATTTATTACCCAGTTCACTACCCAGGAAAAGACTTAAGGAGGTCAGTGGTCTGCCTCGGCATTGATTTTTTTTTTTTTTTTCCTTTGCTTGATTCAGATGTGTAAAATCAGAATTCTTATGCTGTTGGGTGGAAGAAAGTGGCTGCATCAAAATCCAGACTCACAACACAACACATACAAATGCCATGTCTTGGGCTCATCAAAAGGATTCCAAATCACTTGCATTATCCCAAAGAGAAGTTCATCAAGTCAAAAGAGAACCAAAACAGAAGTCCTGTTGCCAGAAGCCGATTCAAATCATAGAATGAATTAAATATTATACTTTCCCTACCCTCTATACACCCATTGCAGCAGAAACTCTGGGAAGGTTTTATCTTTACAACTTTTGCCATGTAAAACTTCCTTTTGGCATCTCTAAGTAATTAATTTGACCCAGACTCTTAGACATACCATCTTTCACACAAAAGTCTCACAAACTACTTAAGAATAAGCAGCTGTTTGACAACATAAAGCGAGGCTACTTGGCAGTTTAGGACAGGAAGTACAGAGAGTTACCATATGCAGCTTTAAAAAATTGTGGCAATATCCAGACTGGATTGTGGCCAAGACACTAGGTCTAACAACTCTATTCCCACAGGGTCTTAGACATTTATTTCTTAATCCCCTAAATATACTTTAATTGTGTGTAAGGAAATGTCTGTGTTAAAAGAGAAAAAGCAAGGGTTACTGTAGTTCTTTTACAGCTCTTTGCACATACCACTCAAATCAAGTTTCCTCCCCACTATTACACTTTGCAATTACTGATCTCTTCTAATCTGTTCCTGTTTCCTATCATTTTCTCAGTTACTCTGCTTCTCTTGACTCTACTTCATTAATTTACTGCTGCCTCTTCCTGCCTGCTGCTCCCCATTCTAACCCTTTAATTAGTACCTTCTGAAGTTGATTAAGGTACCAGAGAAACTCTTGATTCTCACTGCCAGTTGACTGATAAAAATGTGGAATAGATAGACGTGACTGAAGAGCTGTCTTGCCCTACCACTTAATTCACTTTTTTTTCCCTTGCATTTATCCCTACAACTTTTGCATTTTCACATAATTCTATAACTTGTGCATTAGATCGGTTGTTCTGCTTTGAAATTACTTGGCAGATAACATGTTTTTAGAGGTCCCTGAGTCATAGATTTTGAATAACAAAGGAGTCCTTTCTCTCAGATGTTCTATTTTTCTCCACAGTCAGCAACAATACAAATAATCATTCATTCTTCTAGGAGTCATGGGAGATCATATATATTAAACATTTGCTTATATCGGTTTTTGTTCTGCTTTTATAAGGCTGTTTGAAGATGCAGTCTATGTAATTTTATTCAGAGATAGCATTGTGGTGCTGTGTATGAAGAGACTGATATTTACTTATTATTATAAGTAAATAAATAAATAGTTATTATAAATAAGTAGTTATTAAATAAATAGCTTATTTATTTTTCAAACTAGATATAAGGAAAAATTTTGTTACAATGAGGGTGGTGGAACACTGGGACAGATTGCCCAAAGAGGTGGTTGGTGTGCCTTCCCTGGAAACATTCAAGCGCAAGTTGGATGGGGCTCTGAGCAACCAGATCTAGTTGAAGATGTCCCTGCTCCTTGCGGGGGTGGGGATTGGACTAGATGACCTTTAAACTTGCCTTTCAACTCTAACTATTCTATAATTCTATGATGAATTTTGCTGGGTATTTTAAACACCATAAATTAATTCCACTGATCAAAAAGGTTATACACAGAATTTGTACAAAACCTAAACTTGTTTAGTTTTTCAAAGTGAAACTTAAGGAATGGACAGGCACTAAAGGATTGAGGATCTTGATTTTTTTTTTTTTGAGAAATGTTAATTATTTAGAATCTCATTTACATTCATAGACAGATTTTTAAAAGTCTCCTGAATTAGAACAGTGTATCCAAGAAATGTGTTGTAATCTCCACTGCAATCACCATGTATCAACATTTTAGAGAGGCTTATGTGTATTACATAAGCATAAACTACCCTTCTGCAGTGTCCATATAAACCACACTTGCAAGACACTCTGAAGTATACACTCTGTTGGGTGGAGTTCTGATTTTACTTCTGGCAATAGTGCATGCTTCAAAGGCTGTAGAGTATAACGTCAATTTAACATTACATGGCTGCTTCTGAAGAGGAAGTAACTCCTTAGAAGAGGGTGTAGTCTCCACAGATGTTTATCCTGGAGGCTATGAGAGTCCCTGGAAAATAAATGAGCTATGGCTGGACAAGTCCTAATTCTGCATTTGCAATGTATTGTCTGGAATAAAAAGAAGCTCAGAATAGTTTACAAGGTAGTCCTAAAACAAAACTCTTGGATTACATGATAAACTAGAACAAATAGTACCAAAAGATAGATTTTCCTGGAAAAAAAAAAAAAAATTAAAACATAAACCACAAACCAGCAGATAATAAGGAAGATTATGCAAATTGTAACAAATAAACCAAACAAACCCACTATTTCCAATTTAATCCAAAGTAGAACTTTAATCCAAATACAGTCTCTTTTTTCATTATATAAAAAGTGTATGTGAAAGTTTCTCAAACTGAATTTTCAAATGGAAAATTGTTGTGAATCATCTCACTCATGCTCTGCCTGCCTTCAGGCTTCTTCATGTGACTGACGCCTTTGTTCAGAAAAAGTTAACACAAGGTGCTTAGACGAGATTGATAGATTCACCTGTCCCCCCTGTTTTTCATCTATTCACTTCTCTTGTAAGGAATTGGTCACTTACTTATGGCAGGATAAAAAGGGGAAGAAAAAAAAAGCATAAAGGAAAAAAAAAGAGAGAGAACAATAGAATACTTTTAACATAATATTCCATTTTACCTAATGGCTTAATTGCTCATTCAGAACAGTTGATTCTCATGCAACAGGAATGATGATTCCTGCAGCAAAACTAAGCAAATGTAGAAAACTTAGGGCATCTCACAAGAGCATGCAATCTGCAGGTAACATTTGTCTATGTCAGTTTCAGTTGCTATCTGTTTCTTTAACAGCTGTAAGACACTGAGATACCCACAGCCAGGGCTTTGGGTATCTAGACCATGGGGCATGTTTTGAGAAGCCCGGTCTACTAGGGCCGGATGGCATACACCTAAACGAGAAGGGGAAGAGTGTGCTTGGACGTAGGCTGGCCAGACTTGTCCAGAGGGCTTTAAACTAGTGTAGCTGGGGGAGAGGGAGCACAGTTCAGCCCACGGCTATCAGCATGGCGCCAGTGCCAGCACCGAGTACCCAGAAGTCGGGGAAGGATCGCAAGTAGGAGCAAATGAACCTAATCTGCGAGACAAAAGAACACCTGTCATTCCAGCCAGCAAGTCGGTTTTGTCAGAGGCCCTGCTAAAGTGTCTCTATACCAACGCACGCGGCATGGGGAACAAACAGGAAGAACTGGAGATGCGTGCACACGAGCAGGGCTACGACCTTGTTGGCATCACGGAGACATGGTGGGACGACTCTTACGACTGGAGCATCAACATGGAGGGGTATAGGCTTTTTAGAAAAGACAGGCAGGGAAGACGAGGTGGGGGTGTCGCTGTCTATGTCAGCAACCGGCTGGAGTGCGTGGAGCTCCGCCTGGGAATCGGGAAGGAGCTGACAGAGAGCTTACGGGTCAGGATCAGAGGACAGGGACGGACGGGGGATGTTACGGTGGGGGTCTGTTACAGGCCACCTGGCCAGGAAGACAGAGCGGACGAGGCGCTCTATAGCCAGATAGGAGCAGCCTCACGGCGGTCACCAGCCCTGGTCCTCATGGGGGACTTCAACCACCCCGACATCTGTTGGAGAGACAACACGGCAGGGCACAGGCAGTCCAGGAGGTTCCTGGAATGCGTGGATGACAACTTCCTCCTGCAGGCGATAGAGGA
>WHYT01017329.1:58844-83792 GCA_009806455.1 Tetrax tetrax
AATATAAAAATTTCTATTGTACCAGGAACCAAACCTCTCCTATTTCTCTTTCATCCCTGAATTATTATATGCTCCTGACTTTAACATTGTTCACAGGTATGGTATTCCAGAACATCCCTACCTCACTTAAACATTAGAAATATTTTCGTTTAGAAAAACTCCACTCAGCATTATATCCGGCTGTCATTGTTTAGCTTCTGACCTTAGATGTAATTTAAGTTTTGAATATAATTTGTACATAAAAATGAGGGCTTTAAAAATTTCCTGCAGAGCAGTTCCTCCCTCCAACCCCAAACAATGTCTTTGGTCTTACCTAGTGCTTTTTCTCATTTATTCTATTCTTTTGGACGTGGCCATGTTGCTTCCCCTCCTCTCACTTTCAAAATTCTTTTCCACACTTGGGAGAGTTTCAGGTGTAGCAAAAGATTTGAAATAGAAAAAGAAAGTTTAATGGAAAAAAAACTTTTGTTTCTCCCTGTTTCTTTAACATTGATGGAACTCCATTCCTTGATTTTCAAATGAGTAGGATCTGACTGTGTTACCACAGCTGATAGATTTCTTTTGTAATAGCTATGGAAACTGAAGATCATACAGTTATTCCAGTCTTGTAAAGTAGGTTAGACTTGAAGATCTCATTCAACATTATGTTTAGGAGTCTAAATTTCTGTTAGATTAAATGTCTGTGATTACTTTCAGGAGATCAATCAGGAAATTTGGTACCTAACTTGCCTACCTGCTAGACTTTGTCTAAATATTTGATATTGTAGACAAAAAACTTGTCGGAGCACCTGAAGCCAGTTGTTCTGCATCCTCAATAATGCCGCTACCTTTGCTCAGTTAAACACTTGGGCTTACTCTGAAGTGGCTAAGGTTATTGAGATCCAGCAAATAGCACTGTGGCACAGGTGGCACCAAGACATCGAGGTGACTTGACAAGGTACCGACTGACTAAGCCTAATTCAAATTCCACTGAGCTCAAATAAAAATATAGATGACTCAAAAGAAAACATCAGGGCAGTGCACATTGTTTAACAGTGTAGTAGACAAATTAATTAGCGTAAGGTGCAATTTTGTCCTTGCTAAGCTTAAGGGCATTTGTACATACCTCTGTCCTAGCACAAGGAAATACCTTTCTTCCTAGTCTATGTAGTTGTGTGAGTGACAGTCTTCCCCTAATTAAACCTGAGCTTCTGTGCAGCCAGGAAAGCAAATTTATGCACAGAATTCCAGACTTACATTTAATGTCTCCAATGCAAAGAAGCAGTATTTTTACTGATTTATAGGGCTTTTGTTTTGTTTTGTTTTGTTTTCACCTGTTATAAATTACAAAAAAAAAAAAAAAGTACATCCTTTTAAAAGTCCATCCTCTTTAGCATTTTAAGTCCTTGCTTCAAAACCTAGGGGTTTGGGTGAAGAGGGAGTCATAAGAATTTTTCTTCTACTATGAAAAAAATTAAAAGCTAGTCCTTTGTGGGAAGAAAAAAAAGGCTGGGGATGTTTTTCTGTTACTTTAGAAATAGCAAATTTTCCTTGAATTTGTTAAAATGAGGAAGAGCATTGATGGTGTCTTTTAATTAAGGATTTTGAAACAAGGCCTTAATTTTCAGATCACTGGACACTTTCATTTGTAGGAATTGCTACGCTCACACTTGACTGGCAGACACTGTTATCTTTTGTTATCTGTACTGTTTTCCATATTCATATTTCATTTTTAGATGCTATGAGTTAGTAATTACAGATTGTATTAGTCAAAGCCCTAAAATCCCTACAGGTTATTTTGATGACTGTCATTTTGGTGTCTGACTCAAGGGAAGCAGTCTTCATGTAGTACTATGTAACAACTTAGTTTTCAGAAACAGAGAAATATAAGTATGTGGCTGTCCAGAGCAGGTCATTAAGACTTAAGAAGAGATTTACATTACATTTACACCTATTTTCAAGCTTCAAATCTCAGTGTTGTCAGCCTGAGACATCCTCTGGAGGGGCAGGTTGGCTAGACTCAAATGTGCACAGTGAGACACTGTAGTCTTAATTGCACACTTTAAAGCACATCGGAGGCATACTTTCTTTAATACAGTAGATTCCTTGGCTTGAGGGTGTTCCAGCCTGCAGTGCCCATAGAGTGCCCTTCCCACTAGCTTAATGCCTCTGAAAGAAACTGAGTCCGTCATTGGCTCTCAGACTGATTAGGATTTTATTTTAATTTCTTAATATGTAACATAGATTTTTATCAGCAGCAAAATAGATAGAATAATATTCCTAATTATTTTAAACACTTACTTTCACTAGGAAAACATCATACTTGTAATTTATAGAAAATGTTATTTATAGACAAACAATGCTTGCTCTTTATAGCTGTTGTGGTTTAACCCTGTTAGGTTGTTAAGCCCCACACAGCCACTCTCTTGCTCCCTCACAGCAGGATGGGAAGGAGTCGGAAAGATAAAAGTGAGGAAACTCATAGACTAAGTTAAAGACAGTTTAATAAGTAAAGCAAAAGTTGGATGCACTAGCAAACCAAAAGAAGGAATTCATTCTCTCCTTATAAGCGGGCAGATGTTTAGCCATTTCCAGGAAGGCAGAACTTCAATACACGTAACAGTTACTTGGGCAGACAAATGCCAGAACTCTGTAAGTCCCCCATTCCTCCTTCTTCCCCTGGCTTTTATTGCTGAGAACGATATCATATGGTATGGGACATCCCTTTGTTCAGTTTGGGATCAGCTGTCCTGGCTCTGTCCCCTCCAAGCTTCCTCTGCACTGCTCAGCAATAACTAAAACATCCCTGTGATACCAGCACTGTTTCAGTCACAAATCTAAAAAATAGCACCACATGCAAGCTGCTGTGAAGAAAATTAACTGTATCCCACCTAAAATCCAGTCTGATAGGGAAAAGAATACTCCTTCAGGACTTCAAATAAGTAATTTGATAGGTTTCATGCAGTCAAACACAAGTACTATACCGTGGTGCTAGGAGTAAAACCTGGATGTCTTAACTCTCTTTACACTCTCAGTATTTGGAGTCTTTCAGTGTTTTATAGTTTGGCAGCAAGTACTTTTTATCTGAAACAATAGTCAGTATTTAATTTACTGTTAAATTAAATACCTTGAAAATTACAACAAATTTTATTAAATATTATACTAAGAAAAAAAAATGGAAAAATTCAAAAAATCATAATCAGTGAACATAGTCCTATTTATATGCTTCTATCTCGATGAATAAAAATGTAGAGAACATTTTTTTTTTACTGTAATTCATACACTGCACAAATCTGTGAAGATTCTTTTTGTTGTAGCCTTTTACATTCTTTGTTTTGTATGTAATTGGATTAAACTTATTTTTAAGAAGCAGAAGAGGAAAAAGCTTCTGGCTTTACTATTTTAAAAGGATATCCATCTGCCTATATACACATACTCTTACACAGCTCTCCAACAACTAGCTATTATCCACTGAATTCAATGGTGTACATTCATGTATGTGTAAGTGGATATACGTGCACACATAGGTACATATTTAGGTATACCCATTATGTGAAATACCAAGATTCTGTCACAGTTTTAATTTTTTGTGTGTGTGTACAGACAAGTTGCTGGAAAGTATAATCACTTTCAGCTTCATTATTTCTTTCTTTTTTTTCTTGAGGAAATGAAGCTGATGTTTCCAAGGTTTAAAATATTGGGGATTGTGTTTTTATTTTCTCTGTGTTAAGAGGCTGGAAGACATAATCAGTCAATAGTCTCAGGAGATTTGCAGATGTTCATTTAAAGGCATTATTAAGATAAGCAGCAGATGTATTCTCTGGCAAACAGCTCATGTTGCTGTGACCCTCTGTTTGTCCCTCTGAAAGCTAATTTACTAAACAATGAGGTGAATAAGACCTGTTATTAAAAAAAAATCATTACATTTCTCTGCAAAAGAAGGTTACTGTAATCAGTACTGTCCAGCTGCAATAAGAAACAAAGTGAAATACTTTTCCTGTAAGGCCATATCCTATGTAGAACTAAACAACTGCAATCCCCAAGGCTTGCTTAGCACCATGCAAGCAAAAGATTATAGGTATCACACAGGTTCAATCATACCACAGATGAAGGAGAAAAATAGCACTTTATTTTAGGCCAGCTGGGCCTGTGGTAGCTGGTATTGGTACCGGTGTTTTTATGGGTGGCATGGTCTTTACCATGACAAACAAGACAGCAGGTTCTTCTAGGAGCCCGAGCAACATTATGGTGCTAGATGACAATATCCACATAAAATGTAAATACATAATCTAAGATGATTGCTTTTGGCTCCTTTTGTCAGTGGAGAATGAACTGGCATTTCTTGGGTGTCGTCATTTTAAAGAGGACATTTGTGTTTTGCCACTGGTGTTGGAAGCAAAGGCACCTATTTGTCTTTACTGACCTTGAAGAATGTGGAAGATCACTAGCTCAAATGTAGGCATTGACAGTCTAGGCATCTGGAGCCTGATTTGGTTAGCTAATCATAAGCATCTACTGCAATCTGAGATATTTCTCTGAGAATGGCAGACATAATATAGGATCCATAGGAGATCCAGGCCTTTCTAAAGTGGCAGCCTGAAGTCAGTTTGATTCACAAAAGAGTCCTAGATGGTTTTAAACACCTACAACTAGATAAATTAATCAAGTCCCTGAAGTTGTGTGATATTAATACCACCCTCCCTGATTGTTAAACATTGATTCAGACTGAAAATACATGCCGATAGGATCTAAAACTTTTCAATGTTGTGTTTCACCCCTGTCAGAGCCAGAGAATCTGTTGCTATGAAATAGCCATGAATTTGCATCCTTAGTAATCATTTGAGTAATCCATAATGCACATTAACCAAGCACTCTGTGAATGATGGATCAAGCATGCTAAAAATGCAGCATTTCCTCATTATATGGTTTCCTTAGTGAGTTCTTATGACATTCTTTTTTTTTTCTATTGCTACCCCATGAGCACTCAACTTAAAGGTAATAAAACAAATAAATTAATTTTGCATTTTGAGAGCTGGAATTTCAGCTGGCTTACATAAATATAATTTCACTGGAGTTAATGGAGTTTTCAAAGTTTACACCAATTGAGACTTGACACAGAATGAGGTTATGCAATACATTTGACCAGTACAGCTTGATACTTTTGGTAGGAGCACTTAATTTGGTCAAGTGAACACAGCACAAGTCAAACTTTCCAATAATAATGAGGTTTTTATTTTCTTTGGACTGTGGTTACAGAATGACTTATGAGGTTCAGTGTTCTACACCTGTCTGTCTTTCCTTCTTGTTGGACTCCCGATGAGTGCTAAGATCCCACAGTCAAGCTTTCCCACAAGAATTGCTTAACTCATAGCTTCTGGCTGGATGCTCAGGCTTTCCTCTAATTTCTTCAGCTCCCTAGCTGGCCTCCTTCACCACTGGGTTGTCTTGGCTGTTTGCCCTCAGTATTTTTCCTCTCTGTTTCACCTCTGCTCTGTGCTGTATGATGTTCTTTTCTCTAGCTGCTGAGTGGATAGGAGACCTATTTCTAAAACTTCCTCCTAGTTCTACTTCCCAAACTGATGACCAAGTATAATGATATATTTCAGCTTCTTCTCAGCATGTCCCTTGACAGGGAACAGCCAAAGGGCAGAGTGAACATCTTGAGAGGGGAATGCATTATTCTCAACTGGCCCAACACTAATATGTGGCAGCAGCAATATTTGCTCTTGGTCTTCTTGAGCTTTGAAAAGTCTGAGGAAAGAGTAAGATAACCAGCAGAAGTCTAAGGGAGATAGAGGAGGAAAAACTCAGATACGTCTGAAGAAAGAGACCTAGACATAGAAAAACAGCACAGTGTATATGAACATATAGATGAAGACCAGCAAGTTAAAGATGAACCCATCTAAGAAAAAATTAAACAATTAAAAAATCTCCAAAGAAATGCATTTCCTTTAATATTTTCCCTTGTTAGGATACACATTAATTTATGTCTTAGCTTCCAGTTAGGTAAACTCATCTTTACAGACCGCAAAATTGATGCTGAATTTGAGATCAGTGACAATAAAAAAAAATGTGAGCCTATTAATGATTTAAAGGTCAACACAATGAGGTAGGTTGTGAATTAGACTATACCACTAAAGCCTTTGAAATGTAACAATCTGGAAAGCAAACAGAATGCAGCTGCTTTGGAAAGCAGAATGGATTGGGTTGTATTTGGTTTTGCCATGTATGTAAAACAGATAGAAATACAGAAGCTAATTTAGTCCCACAAATTTTGTCAGAACCAGGTATAACTTTAATAAAGTCAGTTAAAAAGTCCCAGTATAAAAATGGAGTGAAAAGATAATACAAAGTGGTCTAAAAGCTTTAACAAATATGTGCAATTCTTCAGTGCTTGAGTCTGGTGTTGTGTTTGATAGCTGTCCATGCTGAACAGAAAGTGAGTATACATCACCCACCAAACTAGAAATCTCTACTCATTTGTGAGGGCATGTTTGTGTTTGATAACGATTCCAGCAAGTGATTAGCTAGAAGTCTGTGGTACATCTGTACTTTTCCTATAGCTGAATGTTTATCAGAAAGACAAGAGACCAGATAAAAGTAGAAAAATATTACTAGAGGGATCAAAGATTATGAGGAATGAAGGAAACATTTGAAATAGGAACATGCTAGGATGAACAGGCAAAAGGAAGTGTTCACAACGGGGCTCACAGTCGTTAAAGACTCATATAATCAACACATATGAGAAACATACAGAGATGTTCATTAGCAGAAACTTACAACTAACGCTTTCATACTGCACTTGCCCGATATGTGAAATTCTCCATAGGGATAATTTTGGTGTCTTTTTCCATTCACACAGGGCAAAATATCACAACAGTGACTATCTAGATACGATTCATTTGAAATATTTTAATAACAACAAAAAAAATATCATGCTCCACACAAATTTAATGACTTTAGATTTCATGTTGGATCCAATAACTAATGTTTTTAAGCTTGAAGAAAATTTCTGATAGAAAACTTCAAATATTTATATACATTGTTGGTTCAGAAGGACAGATTGAATTAATCAACATTAATGTTTCTAATCTTGATGTTTTGAATTTGTGTCAAAAACAAAATATGTTTTAAGTAAGATACATCTATATGTGTTTTCATTTCTTTAATTTATAAATTCTAGCTTGAATATCATCTTGTGCACATTTAATGGTTACAGCTTCAGGTAACATCCATGTTTAATTCTTACTTCATGCACTAGGGGGTTCCCTTTCCCTCCTATTATGTAGAAGTTCCTAAATAGTTTAACATATACGTTTAGGCTAGCAGGAGAAAACGTCAAGTGTGTTTTTGATTTGCTGCTATTTTAGGTAGAGGAATTTATTCAGCACATTAAGCTTTCACTATTTGAAGGATTTAAAGTATAATCCTGTCTCTAATAGAAGGATGTGTAATATTATCCTGTATTTTGAATCTGTTCGTTTACAGAAATAAATATGTTCCAAAACTCTTGAGCTGTACGTGAATGATATTTACTAAAGTAAATCATATTTTTATACACTTATTTGTGGATTTTTTTTTTCATAAAATTCCAAACCAAAACAGAAAGACACTATTATAGTTATAATAAAGTTATAACAAAATAAAATACATAGGGATAAACAAATATGACAAAGTAAGATTTTTTAAATGGGTTTTTAAAATACATTTCTATGGATTAAAATCAAGTGAATGTAAATTTTAAAACAGTGTGCCATTGTGCTTTCTTTTTCAAATATGAAAGAACTAATCGATAAAACTGTATGTGCTATGTTATTATATTTATTCACATTTACTATACAATACAACAGAGATTGTACTTGTTTAGTTATTTATATAATAGTTTGATCAGGGTTCTGAGATGCCTGTTAAGACTAAGACTGTCTTCTGTTCCATGATTGACTTTACCTTCTCAGAAGTTTCTGTCTTACATTCAGAACAAATCTGGCAGTAAAGGGAATGTTTTTGAGAAGGACTAGGGGAAATAGTAAAACTCTAAAAGCATACTACATTTGTGCAGTATCTTACATTCTTTTAGTAATAACAATAGCAAGTTCCATTCAAAACTTCTGTTGAATCAAAAAACTCCTGAAATATTCATGCATTAATTAGAGTAGGAAAGTATGTTGTACTGTAATGATCCTTTAAATTAAAATCACTCCTCTTTCTAGCTGTTTCTATCTGCATCTTTTTCCATGCACATGAGTCTGGTGTAGTCTAAGTAGAACTCAATGACAGACTGAAGGCATATATTAGATATCTATGTATAAATATCAACTTAATAGACTGCTAGTTAATACAATGCAGACTGTTTTTCAGTTGACAAAATCTAGGTGTCTTTGTTAGGGTAAGCAGAATATTTCTCCAGATTCTAGTGACTGCTTTAATTAGATTTCCATTTTGACTATAGTGAACTAGACATCCCAGACTACACAGTCATGTATCTACAGTCAGGACCTGAACTGTCTTCCTAAAGTGTTTAAAGAGAAAATATTGTCTTTTCCTGTCTAATTTCAGATAGGAAATAGTATTATGGGCTTAATTAAATTACTCACAGATAATACATTCAGTGCCACTTACAAAGATACTTGCAGATATGATATAGGACCCATGCCCCTCTAAAGTGGAAGCTGGACCCCATACACTAAGGCATCTCAAAAAAGCACTAATTGTCTAAGTGGAAGCAACTGAGTAAAGGCCTAAGTTTCTTGTAAGTGCTGAAAGGAAAGCTATTTATTTCAATGAAACAAGGAGTAATTGCATCTAGACTTACCTATTGGGATGTGATACAGCATGCTCTTCAGGGAGAGTGTCTTTCATTCATCCTCTGCTGGAATCCATAAATCTTGGCATTCAGGGAAGATAAAAAAAAGTCCCTTTGCATAAAAGCAATGATGCACTGGAAGAAGTTTACTACCTTCAAAGTCTTCTATTATAATAAAGGCTCTAGAAGTGCTATCTCCAGATCTGGGCACTGATAAGCATGCCTGAGTACTGTAATACAAAATAATTCTGATGACATCAGAACTATGAAACATAACTTCTCTTTATTGTTTGTGTAAGTATATAGCAAATGCAATCACAAAACATTCAAGTAAAACCAAGTTTTATTAAACAAACATGGTGTGTAGCTACAACTGAGCATAGCTACTGTTCATATCTGCATTTGAAAACTAAAAATTGGCAGTGCAGCCCAGTGTAGCTTTCCATCATTGCGAGGTCTGATTAACTTACCTCTGCATTTACAATCGCTCCAGCTAAACTGACAGTAATTTATTAAGCTAATGCCAGATGCTTGTGCTTGTCAGTTCTATCTTACCATTTAAAAATTAAGTCTTTGCTAGTTCAGCTTTTGCCTAACTTCTTAATCTTAACTCTTATCTTGTTACTTTAAATTGTGCTCATATGATTGCAATCACTACACTTACTGCAATTTATCAAGTTACCATTTGTCAATT
Organism: Tetrax tetrax; assembly: GCA_009806455.1. Classification (NCBI taxonomy): domain Eukaryota; kingdom Metazoa; phylum Chordata; class Aves; order Otidiformes; family Otididae; genus Tetrax; species Tetrax tetrax. The sequence continues at coordinate 68,321 of WHYT01017329.1, forward strand.
GATCAGCTTAATCATGATTTGTAACCTTCAAAATGGCTAATCTGCTTAGTTCTACTTAAAAACGTATCTCATTTCACTTGCAAAGAGGCATGATAGATTAGAGAAAGGAAGGTACATATATGTTAATTACCTTGGTTCAATTCACAACAGATAATTTGATAAGCAGAAGTAATTTGATAAGATGAAGTAGTCTGAACGTATTCTGAAACCCTGTAGACATAGATACAAATATTTCTGGGAATGTAGTTTGTGGAATAAATGTCCCCAGCTGTACATTTTCTTCCTCTCCTGAAGGTTACCACCCCCACAGCAGAGCCAGTTACATGTATGTTGTCCATGCTCCTCTTTTGCCTCAGTATAAGTCAAATGACTTTGTCTTAGTAAGTATCTACACAAAGGACTTTATCTTAATAAGTATCTACATCACCGGATTTTCAGATGGGTTTTACTTTGTGCTTTATTTAGGAAAAAAAAAAAAAAGTGAGAAAATTAGCTTCAGAGAGCCTATGTAACACTGATGATGAGCAAGTCTGAAAAAAAAAAAATAGGAGAGCCATACGTAAGTAATCTGTTAAAGGAAGAATAAAGAAAAGACAAGGTATGAACTGATCATGACATCATCTGTAAAGTGTGATTCCCTGCATACATTGTATTACTGTGCTGACATAGTGGCTTGTGAGAGATTTTAATTTTTGTCTGAAAATGCTCATCAAAGCCTGAGGAATCATATTTGATGTGACAGACAACAGAATGGCACAGTAAAAGATATTCTGTTCTCTCATTTGTTAATATAAACAGAACGGTGTAAAATTTTAGACACTATGTAACAAATCAGAATTTGTCATCAACCCACTGATGTCTGGGTAACCCTGCATCCACATGCATACCAGATTCACATTGTAAGCATATATTATTAATTTATTTGTTTGTGTATGTATGTGCATACAAACATTAATGAATCCACCAATATCCATGTATGTATTCACCTATCCGTGGGTATGGAATTCGCTGTGTTAATGGATTTATTTCATCATACTTTTCCCATTCAACTAACATCCACTTGACATCTACCAAACAGAATACCATTAAAAACCTAACACTGGCAGGAGTGTGGTTACATTAAAATTGCGTATTTATACAGCAGTCATGATTTCATTGCCAATTTGATTAAGATGGGTTTTTTTAAAGGAAATACATAAAATAAGCATTTTGTGCATTGTATGTGGAGATAAATTCCTCTGAACAGAATGACAGAATCAGAAGAAAAGAAAAAAAAAAAATCATATTATTGCATTCCGTTACCATCTCTATTGTAAAACACATTTAGCAGCAGCAAATATTTTTCAGTTTTAAATATTAATCTGTGTGAAAGTGAAGAAAGTTTTGAACTATATAATCACTTGTTTATGCCAGAATTTATACAGGCGGACTTAATGAACCCATCCTGGTTTTCTAACTGTAAAAGACTATACTTTCAATACCACTGATATGCAGAATGAGGTCCCCTAAATTAATCCATTTGGAAGTCATCAAGTTTCTGAGCATGACCAGTTTAACAGTAAGAATGCCTGAAAATTATTAGAGTGCTTCACATATTTTAAAATTGTTTCAGCTTAGAAGTAATAAAGCTAGCCAACCTGCCCCCTACAACACATTTTTAAGAGTAAATTTTTAAAAGACAGCATAAACTTAGCCTATGATGTCTGTTATATGATCGTGTGTTTGACTGTTTGTGTGTACCTATCCTTTATTTGACAATCACCTGTAACATTTTTAGCATGCATTACAGTTGGTTTCTATTATAAACACAACAATCCAGGTTCTCAGCTGCTTTAAATTGGTATTGTTCTACTGGAGCCAGTAAACAAACATTGACTTCAATGGGGCCGTGTTGATTTATATTTCCAGAAAAGTTATTCCACTGTGTGGAAATACATTTAATTACAATAAATTGTGGTAGCACTTCATTTGGCCTCAAGAACTCTTCACTGATCATGCTGAATACTTTTCCTTATTGATGCCTCTTCCTCAATTTTAATCAAACACACTACACTTCATTGTGCATCAGAAGTCTATGTTAATTGAAGAGGTATGCATGAGGTTATGTTACTTTCAATTATCTCATTTAAAATGTTCTCATTTCCTTAGGCTTAAGAAGCACTTTATATCTATAACTGCAAGGTTATAGACTAGAGCACACCATTGTCAACATCTCATCTTAGTAAAAAAGATTCCAGCTAACTAATTATTTTCCAAAATTTTGTGACTTATATGAAGTTTTACTTAATCAAATATGTAGTCACAATATAACTTGACGAGCATGGTAGCAGATCTTAAATATTTCAAAAAGCTTTGCAAGTCACTATTATGAAAATTTTGACCTATGGAAACAATGTCTACACCCAACATTAAAGTATCTATACAATAAAGAGATATTTCAGAGAACTAACAGAAAAAAAAGCAAATCTGGGAATGATTCACAGGAAAGAAAGAGTATCTCCCTGCGCTCCACTCTTAGGCCCCTCAGTGAGTTCAATACATTGGCCCAGCAGCTTTCCTCACCATCCTCTCTCACAGCAACGGTTTTTCCTTCCATAGGAATGCTCACGTATTACACATCCTCACAAAGTCAACAGCATGCAGTTTTAGCATAGATTGCACTGGAAGTGTCTGTGGTAGAAAAGTAGCTCAATGTAGATCACTCATCACACTACACTTATCAAATTAGTCAGACAGGAAGGAGGAGGTCTTATGCAAGAAACCATTAGAAGTGGCAAAGATTTACAGCAAGTAGCTCCAGTTTAACAACAGAATAGCAGGTCGGGGTAGCTGGCTCAATTTGTTTGCAAGGAATAAATATATATATATATATAGTCATATTCCATTTTTTTCATTCATGCTGTTTCATATTACTTATAAGGTAACAGGAGGAGGACTTTGTTGTAAAAATGCATTCTGAAAATGAACTCTTGTGTGTGCTGAAATTCCTGACTACAGATTTACTCAGATATTTTGTAGAAATACATCCTCAGAAGCCTGAGGAATGCTTGTTTCAAACAAGCCAGATACCAGTTAGTACTGTATTGGACTTCAGAACTTTGAAATTTTACTGTTATGTAATTTTTCCAAAATTTCTAAAGGAGGTGATAGTAAAGGCACGGCTAATTACTATCATGATGTTGAGAATAGGTACAAAGACAAAGCAGAAGACAAATATAGCTGCACCAGTAACCCTTTTAACTATCTGAAAAAAAAAAAAAAAGAACATGATAAATATATGTATCTAAGGATGAGTGCAAAGGAAAAGCATGAGAACTGAAGGATGAAACTAAAAAAAAGGATTTATTAAGGAAATAATGCCTCATGGAATATTTTGACAACTAGGTTCATTGTCAGTAAGTCATAGATGATTAAATCCATCCTCTGGCACTAAAGAACCCACTAAAAGCAACCTACAGAATACTAGTGTAATTATTTGGCTACTAAGGAAGAAATAATGATATTTAAAAGAATGTAAGGAGAGCAAGATAAATGAAAAGGAAAATCAAAGTTAAACAAAGTCAGCCCAATTCTGGAACCCACAGAAGCAATGGAATAACTTAATGAACAACCACTTTGCTAAAACCTCAGCAGTAATAAGATGACCAGAAATAGACACTATGGACAATAATCAACAGCTGTGTTTAATGTTGCCCTGGCTTTATTGGCAGGGGGGTGGGGGGCAGCTATGGTGGCAGCTTCTGTAAGAAACTACTAGAAGTTGTTTCCCTTTCTCCAATGTACATGGCCAGGCCTAGGGTGGACCTGCTGTTGGCCAGGGCAGAGGCAATTGGTAGCAGAATGTTCCCTGGTAACATCTCTGCAATAACGTATTTAAGAAAGGGAAAAAATAGGAAAAATAAAAAGAAAAAAAAGGTATGAAGAAGCTGAAGCAGGGGCAGAGATGGGGAGGCATGACCCTGTGGGCCTTGCAGCCTTCACCCTCTGGCTTCTCACTGGGTGGCCATCTGGGCCCGACTCAGCCCAGCCCGGCCCGGCTGCAAGAAGTGGAGAGGAGATGAGATGTGAAGAGAACCTGAGAGGCGTCTGCCTGCCAACTGTGAAGAATTTCTTGTGAGAGGAACGGCTGCAGACGCCAAGGTTAGTGAAGAAGGACTAGATGACCTTTGAAGGTCCCTTTCAACCCTAACTAATCTATGATTCTATGAGTCTATAAGGAGGGGGAGGAGTAATGCTGCTCCTGGCCGAGATTCCCCTGCAGCCTGTGAAGCACCTCCATGGTGAAGCAGGCTGTCCCCCTGCAGCCCATGGAGGTCCATGGAGGAGCAGAGATCTACCTACAGCCTGTGGAGGTCCCCATGCCAGAACAGGCGGAGGCCTGAAGGAGGCTGTACCCTGTGGAGGGCCCATCCTGGGGCAGCTGTTCCAGAGGAAAAAATGACCCATGCTGGAGCAGTTTCACAAAGGACTGCAGCCTGTGAAAGGGACCCCACGCTGAAGAGTAAGGAGTTCTTCCCTCGAGAAGGAAGCAGTGGTGTAAAATGACATGTCTTCCCCCCTGTGCCGCTCTGGAGGGGAAGGAGGTAGAGATAATGTTAAGCCTGGGGCGGGGGGAGGGGAAGTTATCTTGTTCTCTTTTTCATTATCCTATTTGATTTTAGTAATAAACAAATAATTTTCCCCAAGGCGAGTCTGTTTTGCCCATAACTTTAAGGTAACTTTAAGGATCTCTCCCTGTCCTTATCTTAAACCTCAAGCCTTTTTCTTATATTATCTCTCCCTATTCCCTTGGAGGGTGAGGGGGGGGAGGTGAGAGAGACACTGTGTAGTCTGGTCTCGAGTGGGGCTAAACTATGACAAATGTGTGTAATTTCCTTTCTGGATAGTGTAACAAGTGTATTAAAAATGGGTGATTCAGTAGATCTGGTGTAGAGAACAACTTTTTTTGAGGATTTCATATCAGATGAAATAATGATTGATTTGCACCTAGTTGAAAAAAAAAAAGCATGAATAATGGGTAACTGTCAAACTGTGAAGCTGTATCAAGGAAAATCTCAGGGATACCCTTCAGAGTATTGTGTTATGTGAAGTTTTTATTACTGCATTGTCCAAAGAGCACACCTATAAAAGTATTTTTGAGAAAAGCTTGGGAGTAGTTAAAATCTTTTTTAAAAGATTAATTCAGACTGATCTTGATCAACAAGTATGACAACCCACTTTCAGCTTAGTTTCAGATTACTTTTTTTTTTAATAATTTTCATACAATTAGAAGTTTTGCTATGTTATTATAGGCCCATGACACAATGAGTGCTTTGTTCAATGCTTTTTGTCTCTGATTGAAAGAGTAGGGAGGAAGGGACAGAGAGTTTAAATGAATTATAAGTTCTATCTTTGTTTAGCTAGATGTTACCTTCAGTTTTCCAACAAACTTAATAGATTTCTGAGTGGAAATTAAGACAATTCTCTTCTTCTGTTACTACTTACCCAGCCATGGAACAGTCTACTTGTCAGTAAAAGACTTGCTGAGATGCAGTTCTCAGATCAACATCATATAGTTTACATCTGCATCTGGTCCTGAAATCCTACTATTTTTTGTTGATGACACAGCAGACAGAAGTAGCTTTAAGATGGTAAAAGCAACTTTACCTGAGTCAAAAACTACAAGTTGTAGAAATAATTAGAGTTTATGTTCATTTGATAGATTTTGTGCTATCGAAGGTATAGACTCATAAGAAAAATAAAATCGTATATTGCTAACATTTTGCAGGTACTGTAAGATTTCCATAATCATGAGTGTCAGTGCTCAGGTGCAAGGCATGAACTTTCCTGTCTGAAAATACCTCATAGTGAAGTTTGGTGGGGTAAGTTCATAACCGCTGTTAGAGTCATAGAATCATAGAATAGTTTGGGTTGGAGGGAACCTTCAAAGGTCATCTAGTCCAACTCCCCTGCAAGAAGCAGGGATATCCCTGACTAGATCAGGTTGCTCAGAGCCTCATCCAACCTGGCCTTGAATGTTTCCAGGGATGGGGCATCCACCACCTCTCTGGGTAACCTATCCCAGTATTTCACCACCCTCATAGTAAAAAATGTTTTCCTAATATATAATCTGAATCTACCTCCCTCTATTTTGAAACCATTACCCCTCGTCCTATCACAACAGGCCCTGCTGAAGAGTATCTTCCCATCTTTCCTGTAGGCCCCCTTGAGGTACTGGAAGACCGCTATAAGGTCTCCACAGAGCCTTCTCTTCTCCAAGCTGAACAGCCCCAACTCTCTCAGCCTGTCTTCATAGGAGAGGTGCTCCAGCCCTCTGACCATTCTTGTGGCCCTCCTCCAGACTTGTTCCAACAGGTTCATGTCCTTCTTATGCTGGGGGCTTCAGAGCTGGATGCAGTACTCCAGGTGGAGTCTCACCAGAGCAGAAGGGCAGAATCACTACCCTCGACCTGCTGGCCATGCTTCTTTTGATGCAGCCCAGGATGTTGTTGACTTTCTGGGCTGCAAGCATGCATTGTCAGCTCATGTTGAGCTTGTCATCTACTATCACACCCAAGTCCTTCTCCTCAGGGCTGCTGTCAATCCATTCTCTGCCCAGTCTGTTCCCCAGAAAATGTGAAAGACAAAAAAATAAATACTTTAAGAATATCAGCTGCTAAGTCTTGTGGGCTGTAGTTTTGTATTATATTTACCACATCAGGAGCAGTTTGATAGTGAAGATGCTAAATGGAATATATTTAATGATACAATATTCACTAACTTCTCATAGGTCCCATGAGGTAAACTATTCAATGAATGAGACATTTCATGAGTAGTCAGCCAAATTTTGTAGCTACTAGGACAACGGCTACTGAAAATGGAGTCTCCATAGAAGATGATGTCATATAAGAACTAGAAATTTTTTATACATAAGATTAACCATCGGTAACTTCAAAGATAAATAATATGAAGAACTCCACTCAGTATGTGGCATTCTAATTCTTTTGATGTATCAGAAAATACTGAAAAAGATTAAACTACGTGCTGCAGAATGTTCTGATTAGCTAATTTTCATTGCCTTGAAAATACTCAATTGTAATTATAAAAAAAAAGCCCAAGAATCTTAAGTATTGACCTAAGAAAACAGGATTCGTAGATAGGGCAGGATAGTTACCAACTTCCTTCCATGCCTGAGTGCATGTGAAGAGCAAAATATTTCACTGTTTTTGACTGGAAATCTGGATACCATCAAATTAGGAAAGAAAAAAAAAAAGGGGGGGGGAAAGAAAAGTAGGTGAAATTTATGGGGAAAAAAAAAAAAATTTATGACACCCTGTCAATTATTTCAGTCCTCTAGGATGCCTTTCAGACTGTGAGTGTATGAAGGACTTTTCAGAAGGAACTAAATGATCTAAGCCATATTTTGAGAATTTAAGACATCTTCACATATTTAGATTACTTCATTTGTTTCCATAAAACATTGGAAGAACATCTGGTGGGAGCGGAAAGGCTTCTAAAGCTTTTAAGGAGTAATGGTTTAAATTTGAGAAAAACAAATGTCAGTTTGTGAGGGATCACATTACCTTCTAAGCACATGCCTGTCCTGAAGATGGGCAGAAGCCTCAGTCACAGAAACTGGATATTAAAAAATAATAGACAGTTCCTGGAAAAAAATGAATGCAAATTCTTGAGGACACTTATACAGAATTTTCGAAAACAGTCAACTAAAAGCAGCTTTATCATGATACAAAAACTTGTGAAAACTTTTGATTTCCTGAAAAGTTTTAAATTCATACTTTGTTTATATTCCTAGCAATATACTAGCAGCTTGTAGAAACTTATGATTTCTCAGAAGTTAATGTCAGAGTGTTAGGTGTTAGGTATCAATAAGATGCTGATTAGCAGCTTTTTAAGAAACCAAAAATTGTAGCAAAATTAAATATTCAAACTTATAATGTGAACTTTGAGAGGACCTCAAAGAGATATTCACTAAGAATTAAACACATCAGGTACCTTGTAGTCTCTGCTTACAAATCAGAAACAGTCCTGTGGAACTGGGCACACAAACTACCGAAAAAAAAAAAAAAAAAGAGTTGCGATTATGCATTAACTTGGAAAACAAAGTGCCAGCATATATGTTTCAAGTTGACTAAAGGCAATGAAATTAGAGACACTGAGGTTCAGTGGCTATATTCAAGAAAAACAGGTTTTGGAGGTTAAATTAAAAAATTATTTCAGTACTAATTTGCATAGTTACACATGTAACAGAACTTTGACCGTAGAGGAGCCTGGGAGATATCTGAGGAAGCATCACAAGCAGCACTATATTATTCTTTTTTTTTTTTTTCTGACTTTGACATCTATTTCTGGCTATTTCTAGCAACAGAACAATAGGTTTCACATCAGATGCTCAAGATACTGTAGTCCTAAAAGTTTTTCCACTTCAGACATATTTTACCTATGGGATAAGCTCAGGAATTCTATGCTCACTGAAAATCTAAGTCCGGTAGTGAGACCATAAACAGCATACTCAAGAAGACCAGTATAGAAATATTGGCAGAATAATAAAGAAATGGATGTTGATTTTCAATAACCTGGACACCAAGGCATCAACAAAATAAATCGAATCTTCGGAAGTTATTTTGAAATTCTTTATTAAACAAAAGAGAAAAAGATAGAAAGAAGGAAATTTTTAATAACTATTGTTATTGTCTGAAATCTGGCTTGAAGTTCACCTGAACCAGTCACCTTAAACAGTCTTTGTAATCACTGGAAAGAAGCAGACGTTTTATGAGGCCTAGATGTCTAATACAGGAAAGACATCTCACATCTTAAAAGAACCTACCTCTAAAGCCGGCTCAGAGAAAGGTAAATTCTGTCCCTGTTATTTGCAGTAACCTTCTGTTAACTACTATTGCCTGTACAACTGCAAAATCAAAAGCACAAATGCTAAAGGAGAACAGCAGGACAGGCATTCTAATGCAAAAAAGATCTGGAAAATTCACTGCAGGTGAATGCCAAACAAGGCATATTAACAGAAATAATGTAAAACAGACACTTCTTCTTTGTAAATTAGCTCTACTGTCTCAGAAAACAAAAAGAAAAAAAAAAAAGAAGATTAAAGATTCAGTTGAATGGACAGTTTGCTGAAAGTGTCTTCTCAATGTGTAATAGTATTTCAAAAGCCAACACAGCATTAGAAGGTCTGAGGAATAAAACAAAGAACATTAGGATTATAGACTATTTTAATGTATTATTTAAACCAAGTGTTTTTCTTCACTACAAATACTGTGCAATATTCTTCACTCTCTTAATATGGATAAGGTTACAACGCAGAAACAATCTGGTCGTGATAATAATTGTGGCTGTGGAAAAATGGTCATTAAAAGAAACTGAAAAATACTGAGATAGTTGTTATCAAATATGAATGAATAATAGACTTAATAAACACATGCAATGTGATAAGTAGTACAGGAAAAAAAAAGAGCAGATATTTGGTTTATTCTTTTTCATGTTTATAAAATAGACTGATGTTAAAATGGGAGGATATGTAGATTTGTAAAAACAGATACTCTCTCACATAGTGCAGAATTGACACAAAACATCCAGACTTGAAAAAGACTTGAAAATAAGGATCAGAGATGCTTATGAATCAATGATATTCAAGGAATAGCAAAATTCATCCTTCGAATACACAATAGGACTGTATAAATGGATGTTAGACAACAGAGAATAACCTGATCCCTGACTTTTTTGAGATAAAGTAGGCATTTTGCACCCCTTTTTTTTTTGACATGTTTGGAACTGGTCACAGACAATTACAAGGTAGCAGATTTTTTTCTGGAAAGGATTATTTTTAAACCAATCAGTTGATTACTTTGATACAAGAAAAGTAAGACATGAATGAAATATTCCACAGACTGTTGTAGGAGATACTCTGCTTGACTAGAGACTGGCCTACTCACCAGAAATGAAACAATAACACTCTGAGAACTCCACATCTATCATTTCTGTTCACCACAAGGTATGCTCCACACACTCCTCATGCCCAATCTGTGAGCTTGCAAACTCTATTCTTTCTCGAGTGGCCTGACTTCAGTGCTGATTTTTCTATGACATTGTCCAAGATAACTGTACTCCTTTCATCATCACTATATGCAACAGAAGCAGAAAAATACTGGTAGGAAGCATATATTTTTGCCATATATAAGTAGCTAAAGTCTTTCAGATCACTCCAACGTTTCAAGAGCAACAAACTGTAATTCTGTAAGAGCATCGAGCTGTTCCAGAAAATAACAGTCAAATGGAACAGGAGAAACTCCACAGGAAGACTCCTATACAAGTAGTATCTTTCCCAGTAGGATTGTCAGCCATCACAACCCAATTTAGATTGCTATTCTGCTCTACTACATTTCTCTAGCCAACACTATGGGCTGCTTCCATGCACATACTCAATTAAATTTTCCATAGAACCTAAACCTAAATTGTGTTTGCTTCAGCTTAACTCACTTGCTCATGAGCCTGCTCCTGAGTTATCCCTTCATAACTATAACTTTGATTGTGTGATAATGGAATTTACTTCCCTACCCAGGTTGCATTGATTACTATAAAAAATAAGGTAGGGTTTGGCTTTAAACTGGAGACACATATATTGGATGGACAGACCACTCAATGGATAAGGAATTGGTTTGATGGACACCCTCAAAGAGTTGTCAAGATCAACAGTTCTGTGTCCAAGTGGAGATTGTTGATGAGTGGCACTCCTCAGGGGCTGATATTGGAACTGGCCTTGTTTAACATCTTTGTTAGTGACATGAAGAGTTGTATAGAGTGCACCCTCAGGAAATTTGCCAACAGCACCAACCTCTGTGGGGCAGTCAACACACTGGAGGGATGGGATACCATCCAGAGGGACTTTGACAGGCTAGAGAGGTGGTCCCATGAGAACCTTATGAAGTTCAACCAGGCCAAGGGCAAGGTCCTGCACATGGGTCAGGGCAATCACAAGCACAAATACAGGCTGGGTGGAGAATGGATTGACAGAAGACCTGAGGAGAAGGACTTGGGAGTGCTGGTGGATGAGAAGCTCAACATGAGCTGGCAATGTGCACTTGCAGCCCAGAAAGTCAACCGCATCTTAGGCTACATCAAAAGCGTGGCCAGCAGGTTGAAGGAGGCGATTCTCCCTCTCTACTCCACTCTCATGAGACTCCACCTAGAGTAATGCATCCAGCTCTGCAGCCCCTAACATAAGAAGGACATGGATTTGTTGGAGTGAGTCCAGAGGAGGGCCACAAAGACAATCAGTGGGCTGAAGCACTTCTCCTATGAGGACAGTCTGAGAGAGTTGGGGCTGTCCACCCTGGAGAAGAGAAGGCTCCAGGGAGACCTTATAGTGGTCTTCCAGTACATTAAGGGGGCTTATAACAAAGATGGAGAGGGACTTTTTATAAGGCCATGTAGTGATAGAACAAGGGTAGTGGCTTTAAATGGAAAGAACATAGGTTTAGATTAGATGTAAGGAAGAAATTCTTTACTATGAGGGTAATAAGGCAGTGGGTCAGGTTACCCAGGTAAGTGGTAGATGCTCATCTCTGCAAACACTCAAGGCTAAGTTGGACAGAGCTCTGAGCAACCTGATCTAGTTGAAGATATCCCTGCTTCTTGAAGGGGATTGGACTAGATGACCTTTACAAGTCCCTTCCTACCCAAACTATTCTGTGGTTCTGTGATTGACATTGTATGAATCTGTGCCACTGTGAAAATAATGCACAATGTGTGCCTTGCAAACGGGCTATTGTTACTTTGCAAAATCACCCACCTTGAAGAACAGATAAAAACAGAATTTTGCTTAGAGATTGTATTGTTATTTTCCTTGGGTATATCAACAGTAAAAGGATAATGGTAGAAAAAAGAATAAGTGAATATAAACTGGCAATGACTAAGCTTTGGCTGGAAATTATAGCAAAGATTCTAACTGTCTTGAGAAAAGCAAGGTTCTGGGGCAGCCTTTCACCAAGATAAGTGTAGACAAGAAACATAACTGCTTCTGGATGGATCTGGATGTATTTATAAATCGGATTATATAATGAGCTTCACTGTAATAGCTAAGAATTGAACACAATACTTTGTTTTAATCCTGTGTCCCAAAAGCCTTTATTTGTGTAATAAAAAGTAGGCCAGAACTCAGAGACAGTTAGGAAAACACAAGGGGAGTTGGTGGATGACATGTTGAATACACATATATCTTAACTTTTATATCCTGGCTTTTATAATACTTTCACAAAAGTAATTAAAAAAGTCAACATAATCAATTTGAAATAATAAAAAAAAAAGGGCTGTATTTCCCGTTTTGGATTGTAAATATTTTTTTTTTATTTATTTTAATTTTTTTTTTTTTGTCAGACAATATGAGAGTTCTTTATTTTATATATCATGGGTATTTACGGTAAGTGAAAAACATCTTTAGAGGAAGATAAAAGATTTTTAAGTTCCATAGTCCCTGACCCAAACCATGCAGAAAATAGTTTTACAACTGTTAAATATGGTAATTGACATACCTGGCATAAGTATTGTGGCTGCCATTTGTAATTAAAAGTGAAGCTATCTTATTTGTAGGTACAGTCTTCTAGATTTTGTGACAGTAAGTACTCTTTTCATTCCTTCTGCTATGATTAAAATCAGGCCACACACTTTATAACTTATCTTGGAATGCAAATAAATTTGAAGTCTTGACTCTGAATATGAGGGTAGTCATGCAAAGTAATCTGTAAATTATTTGTGGCACTGCTAATGGTCTTCTACTTTTTGTTTTCTACAACTGTTCTGTACTTCATCAAATATCAATCATCATCTATCTGATCTGTTTGAATGGGAGTTGGTTCCTGTGTCACATACACTTGACTTAAGCTATAGGCTAGAATTCAGTCACACTAGGCAACTGAACTTTTAATTTTTGGTTATTTACATTCCTATCAAAAGCCAGAGAAGATAAATCGCTCCAGTACTATTGACAGACATGCATCCTATTCCCTTAGTCTCAAAGAAACTTACATGCAACTTGCAAAATATCAGTGGACTAAAAAAAAAAAAAACAACCTAACAAAATCCCATGTAAATCTAATGAAGTTTCTACATTCCCCAAGTACATTATGAAACACTACTAACTAGTATGCGAGAACTCTGCTGCAGCTGAAAGTAAGTAAAACCATATTCACCGTATGTGAAATATGAATCCTCACCTTCTTTGCAATGCAGAGTATTCAGGACCTCCATCCTCCAGCTGGTCCCCACAATTACAAAAGGGAAATGAAGTCTTGAGAACTGAGGGAGTATTGAACCTATGGTGGCTGGCCATATGACTTCTCATAACTATCATCAGCACTAATTAAGCTAATAGAGAGCTCTCATGTCCAGAGAGAGAGGAATCTCATACATCTTTAGGATTTGGTTCAAACAGTTAATGAAATTCATTGTTGAGTAATGAGCTGACTACAGTTGATGAATGCACAGTGTATCTTAAAATACGATGTTCTGGGTAAAAGTACCAAAGGAGTCCTTAATCTCCTTAGCCTTTGCAATATCTGAGTGCTTATTGAAAATGCAAGGAACATCTAGTCATAATGCTTGGGGTTTTTTTTTTACAGTGAAATTCCCTATGCTCACGAGAAATAAACTGGACAGCATGTTGCATCAGTTTTATGAAATATCAGGATCTGCCTGGCATGGAAACTCTGTTGCTGGCTACGCCACCTTTGGAACCGTTTTTCAACATGTATGAAGGATCTGCAGCACAGTACAGGAGTGAAGATTCACGTGTCTGAAATCTGTTGTATACAATAAGACACAATTGTTTCAAACAGCATTACACTCTAAACGTCTTATCTGTGGATCCCATCTGAAAAAAGAATTAAACAAATACATTTATGCATGGACTGAGAGACCCTAGATACACAAATGAATCCCCAAATTGAATTGGTTTTGTATCTTATACTACATATTTGTAGAATACATTGATTTTCATTGCAGTCTTCTACTGAGAAAAACAGCCACTAACAAGTGCTGAGGAAAAATACAGCTTAAGAGGATCCTGCAAATGCTTAAACTCTAAATGTGCCTTAAGCAGAAACAACCCAATATCCTGCATTTAAAATGAAAATATATTTCTCCTTTGTGAATAGTTAGCTGGAGCCAAGAACACATCTGTTATGAGGATTCCACCTCGGTTTTGTGCTCAGCATTCCTGAGAACAAAAGTTTTTTTTTTAAAAGATCATTTATAAATGTATAGCTGCAAATGACTTAGTATTATTTATTTGCTATTTTATTTAAAATATTCTGGACATCCATTGCTTATCATTAAGTTTAATAAGATAAAACTGAATCTGTCCTGAAGTGATAATCTAAAAAAGGGGCATTAGTGAGAGAAAACGTTATGAGAGTGACAGAAGAATGCAGCTATGTATTTTGATGAACAGTGAGTGCTCAGTGACCCAAGACAAGGAAGCTATAAATGATTCATAACTTTGAGAAATTCTGTAGTTTGGGTAATTTAAGACACAGAGTTCCATCTAATTAAAAGTAAGTATGGTATCAACTCTGGTCTTAGCTGTTTTATTGGGTTCTGGCTTCAATAAAATTATTTTCATGTGATCCACATTGCTATTTTAAGGGCCTCTGTATGGTGTATTGGTTGATTTATTATTATCTGATTTGCACATTGAAAGTGATTACCCTCAGGAGAATTACAATGGGATTTGATTCAGATGTAAATAAATAACAGAAGAGCCCTGAGATCTCAGCACAGTTTGCATCTTTTTTGTGGAGCTTTCCAGATTTCCTAACTTGCCAGAAAATCTTTTCCCTAACCTACAGGCAGAACTTTACAATTTGTGTCCCACCTTTTTTTTTTTTTATTTTTGTTTTTAACAAATACATTATTTATGTACTGAACAGCTGCCTCTGACTTTAGGAGTATGATTGTTCTTGGGGTTATTCCTGTTCCAAAGGCAGGCTAGATAAATGCTTCCAATACTCTCCTTTGATACCTGAAAACAACTTTCTATTATTTGCTGTTTGTATAAAAATACCCTGGTTCTGCAAATATGTGCACACATACTTAAGTTTATCTGAAAGCTTTCAAGACTAAGTTTAAAAGCTAAACACACAGAAAAACCTCAGGTGCCTTAAAGTTAAAACCTGTAACTTCTCATTTCTAGGCATTTGGCATTCTGAGGGAAATTCAAAATCTAGGTTGAGGCACATTAGAGAGGAAATCAAGAAAACTTGCAAGGGCTGAGCAGGGAACTGCAGAGCTAGGCAGAAGGAAACCTGAAATCCTTGATTTCTCTAGAAATTAGGAATCTGAATGGGACTGCCACGGGGTTCTTCTGACCATCAGGAGTTAATAACTACTTCCTGAAGAAGATTACATACAAATGTGTCCTCGGAGAAAAAAAAAAAAAAAAAAAAAAAAAAACCAAAAATAAAACAAA
>WHYT01017329.1:104450-121872 GCA_009806455.1 Tetrax tetrax
AAAAAAAAAAAAAAATAAAGCAGAGTTTATACTTATGTTTGTATTTTAAGAATACTGGCAGCTGTACATTTTTTTGTGGCCCAAGTAACACATTGAAAGATTTGAAAATTGTTCTGTATTTTTCGTTAAAGTTGTTTGCAGAACACTACTTAGAATATCTAGGGGTTTTTTGATCCAGCTGAGATCAGTGTAATTAAAACTGTAAATTTGTAAATACCCATCCACTTACATTAGAACCTGCATGCTACACTGAGTTTTAAACATGAATTCTGTAAAGGCTTTGTTCCAGTTTCCTTGAGCTAACAGGGTCAAATTCTGCTTAAGATGTACATCTGGCCCCTGTTGCTGAAACAGGACATACTGTATTTTACAAAAAAAAAGCACCAAAGATCAGCCAAGGGATCTTTCATGTATTTTACAAATGCATTTACGCAGCGTGCAGCTGCTGTGGTATTCTTCCAAGGTGCTCCCCTTATTTGTGCCTCTGCTTCTCCCAGTATTGCAAACTGAAATTATTCCATTGCTAATTCCAGATTATATCATTATTGAATACTAGTTCTTAAGTAGGAGAGCAGGAATGTCTGGAAGTAACATCAGTATTTCAGTATCCGGGAAACAAAGGCAACAAAATCTTAAAAGTCATAGATTTCTACTTATTTTTAATTTTCCTGAATAAGTTCTAATACTTTGATTTGTAAAAAGAAAGCAAAACTAAACTCTGCTATATTGTTTGACACAATTTATCCTCCTTGTATATTACAAATGTACACAGTGATGCACTACAGAAGTTGAAACAACAAAACTTTTCTGAAGTTCAAAAAAGAACAGCAATCTTTTCAAACATGTGCTCCCTAAAGCTTCCATATAGCTTTACGAGCTTCTTTTCTTCTTTTGGGCTCTGAAATCCATAATAATTGTATGAAGCCGTATCTGTACTAAAGACAGGTATAGAAAAAAAAAAACAATTTTAAGAAATGTCCTTTTTTTTTTTAGGCATACAGTAAAAAAGTAAGCTGTAATTCAGGCTAAGGTCATATCCATAACAGGATTTAAAGCTATATGGCTAAACAGCTCCTGTGGTAAAATAACTCAGCTGCTGTATAAAGGCATGCTAACTTGATAAATGCAGTATAAAGAACTGGCAATTGTGTAAACTCAATGCTACAGGACAGATTCATTAATGTTTTTGCATCATATTAAAATAATATGAATCATGAAGTCACCTTAGTTGTTCAGATTTTTTTTTCTGTCCAAAGTGACTTAGAAATACTTTAGGCAGGAGGATGTTCTTCTTATTTTTAACTATAAAAATTCTGGACCAACTATATCAATGTTCTCACACATTTTAATGCAGCTTGATTTGCTTGTTTTTTTCCTACTGCATCAGTAGTTATGAATTTTCGTATGCCTGTTAAGCAAGTGTTTTCTGCTCTAATGAAGCATATATAAATATTAGTATAAAAAGGGAGTAGCTCTTCCTTATGTCATGTTATTTCATGTCTTGTTGTGACTACAGCACAACCCTTAGATTTCCAGTCAAGTGAACAAAATATATATGTCCTTTTTTTTTTTTTTTAGCTAGATAATGACAGCCTGGGACACAGAAGTGGTGCAAATCCATGTGAAGGTCCCTTTTCCATTATCTGGGACACAGTGCTCCTCTCCTCTTCAAGGTTACTATGCCAGTATTTAGCTGGGGAGAAAGAGTTGCGGTTTAACTAAAGGGCAAAACTTCCATATTTTTCTCTTGTCCTTTCTTATCCTCTGAATCCATGCCATTTCAAAGAAACAGAAGTGCAGAAAGATCAATTGTCTGAGACATCATGAAGAATGTAAGGAACATAATAGATCAGTTAACTGATGCCATTGAGGAGACATTTATTTCCACCTAGCTAAGGTCAGTACAGCCTGCAGAGTGATGTGATACAAGTGGTTTCTGACTATTCAGAGAATTTCAGAGAATTTTGATGCAGCAACATCAGTCCCTATATCAGGGCTGGACCTTTCCTTCAAAACAAAACAACAACAACAAAAAATCAAATGATCCTATTTTACTGCACTTAAGGATGTACAGGAAGGTCTTTATGCTAGCATCAGGCAAAATTTCATAGCTGTTATATTGGGAAGCTCTGGAAGAGAGGAACTTAGAAATTAAAGGAGGCATAGACAAGGAGGCTTTGTAAACTCCAGGTACATTGGGCAAAACTGACAATAACTTCTAATGGTACAAACTGAGAAAAATCCAGAGATATAGTATGTTTCACCTGGATTTATTTCACCAGGAGAGGATAGTCAAAGTTATATATGTAAGTAGGGCAAACAAAAAAACCCCGCAGGAGTAAATCCCTATTTCCACACAAAATATTTTGAGAAATCAAAGTAAATATCAAGAATACTTTAACATAGTTGCATTGGTCCAACTGAACACAAAGTATACTCCAAATACTGATAATTACCCCAGATAGGCATACCGATGCTCCTATACTGTTGGGTGGACTTTCAATGCAGATCTTTGTGCTTAAAAGTGATACTGAATCTTTAGGCTATTACAGTCTATCGGTACTTTCTCTCTGCCAAGAGATCAGGGCCAGATATCTGCTGACAATAAGTTTCACTGCACTCCCTGAACTTTGTCAGAATTTCTGATGTGCGTGTTCTAATAAGAGAGTTACATGAGAGACTGAAAAGGAGCTGTAATTAATCATGTGTTAATCATGGACAGTACATATACACATGAAAACTCACAGAAGCCATAAAAAACATTGGTTTTCAAATGATTAAATTCTTTGTACTTTGAGATGTTTACTGCTTATTGTTGTGACAAATAGACTTGTCATACCAGTTTAAGGTGGTATCAGGGAGGTGAACAAGAGCTGCTTCCCAAATAACAGGGTTTTTTTAGCACATAGGGATAAATTGGAGCTCAAAATAGACATAAGCACAATAAAAATAAGTAATGTTCACTCATATTTTTTCCTGCTTGTTTCAAACTGTTCTGAGAGATTTAATTTCAGAACAGGAAAAGATTCACTTTGGACTAAATGAATCCCTTTTGGCATTTGAATTCAGCGGCTTAAGCACTTCCTATAATTAAGTCCAAAGAAATACTTATTTTAGGCTTAAATAAATCCCCTTGGAGCTGTCAATGAATGCTAACTTCTCTGGGCTCCAGAGAGATGCAGGGGTCCAGGGATTTCTCTTAAGTGCCTCATTACCCATTAGCTTGCAAAACACATTTATTTTCAATACCTGTAATATGATATTGAGTTTTAAGAGAGTGAAAAAAGTCAGTTAAGAATCCAGCAGGAATGTCCCCTTATGAAATTTAATATGAAACTTAACTTCAATCCCAGCTTTTTTCCTGACTGAGTGCAAGTTAACATGAAACACCATACAGGAAGCTTTTTTCTTTCTGCTTTTTAGGCACCTCATCCCCACCCCCACGTTTGAAAACAATGTACAAAAAGGAACTCTTCTGCTGCCTGCAAGAGGTGTCTAATTACTAGCTGGAAACTCCATTCATCACCCAGGTGTTAGAAAACACAACCCTCTAATAGTAGGCCATTGCACTTCAGTGAACTTGCCCTGCAGGGGATTGGACTGTTCAAGGCCAAGCCTAGGGAAACCTGTTCACAACCATATGGAGGAGGTCTATAGTTTCGTTTATAACAGTCCCCCCTTAATTTCTGTTCTTCCTCTACTATCCCCACAGAGATTTAAGGAAAAAAAAAATATGTGCAGGAAGAAGCAGACGCCTTCAGCCACCTGTCCAGCAATTCTTTTTTTGGCATAGAAGGTCATTGTTGGATCTCCTGTGCAAAAGGAAAATAAAGTATGCAGGCATGAGTAGCTATCAAGCATTAATGTAGAAAAGGAACAGAAGAAAAAAAAAATCCAAAAAGCAATTACATAATGGGAAGTTTAAAAGAAAGTTCGAAAGTGACATGACCAAATGAAAAAGAATAGCTGTTTGAGGCAGCATTACAAGTAATCTATTATTTATATTCTCACGCCTAAAGATCAAATCTAATTTCCTTTCTTTTTCTTTTCTTTTTTTTTTTTTTTCTTATTTATTTCAGACTGGAGACTGATGGGATAAACAGACACACCATCTTGTGCACTCAAATAGTTGAAGCATCTGTGCATAATAGTCATATAAATCCTCATGTTTGTCTTCCTGACATTTCAATTGAATTTTATAGCAGTTCTTAGAGCACTGACAAATAAAGTTCTTTCACCCAATTGGCCAGAGCTTTGACCTTGTTAGAGTTTAATTTTGGCCAGTTTTAAACATTCTAGTACTCAAATTCCACAACTTGTATGCCAAGAAGCCTAGCCCTGTTGGTACAAAATACACAGGGTGTAACTGCAATTCAGTTTTAGGTCAGATCAGGAATGCACTTTTGAAACAAAATCTCCTGATTATTGTGGAGTCACTCTCCTCACAATGTAGTATCAAAGCTAAATGGATTTGTTTTAGCTGAAAGTAAAATGGAAGATGTGCTCAAGGAACAAACTCAATTTCTTCCAGCTGTTAATGAATGTTCAGCCCACGGGATCAACCTAGAGTTTGTGAAGTGTCCTGAAATGCGTATAGTGTTGACATACCAGGTTCTCAGCACCAGCTGATTCCCGCTGCAGATCCCCAGTGCCACACTACTTACTAATGCTGACAAAATGTGTGAGCATCTGCTGAGTAACAGATACTCCTTAGAGCAATTATGTCTAACTAGTCCTTCTAGTCCTTGTCTATCTCTGAAGTGACAGATACTCTTTCTGTGTCAATTGCTTATGAGTAGTTCAGTTAGTATGAAAAAAGGAAATTGAGCATCACAAAGCAACTCCCTTTTCCACAAATTAATAAGAAAATGTTAATAATTTCAAAAAAGAACTGGTAGAAAAAACAGCAGAGTTCTGTACATTGAAGTAAGCTCAAAACTCATACTTACAGTGTGAGATACCTTTACTTCATGTTATGTTGACATAGTACAGAAGATTCTGTAGGAATCCAAGTGATTCATATGATTGCTCTTAAATGCCTACCTTAGGATGAGATGTATCTGCTGATATATCGCTGAATATATACACACACACACACAAACACATCTATTTTCCATATGTAAAATATATTCTACATTATACACATATAAAGATATATGAATAGTATATAAATATAAATTAGCTGAGGTAAATAGCAAACATAATACTCCTCACCAGTATAGTTGGAGAACATCCTGATGTGTACACAGATTATTATGTGCATAAAAAGACATGAAGTCTTTTGCTTGTTCTGCAACCTGAACTAAAGATGAGCAACTCCAGATAACAACCTAGGCAGCTATTTTCTTCTGGTGCTGCTTCTAAGTGAGTATGACTCTTAGCAAAGATCAGATATCTGCATGGAAGTAACATGAGATGTATTCATTGTGGCATTGTGATGCACTAATGTAGCTCAGTGTTATCCAGAAAAAATTTCCACTCCCCTGCTATTTCAGACACAGCCTCAAGGAGCAGGAGCCCTTCTTCATCCACCCATATAGAAATTCCTGAGTTTTCATTTCCTGACAGGGCTCGAAGTACTCTGGGAAGCATTGTCTCCTTCAGGTCTCCTAGTAGCACCCTGGCATGAGAGCCCAGAAATGAATACGCACAAAAATACAAATACAGTAAAAGTGTATTCTTTTCTTATAATTACACGCATTAATTGGAAGTACCTCTAATCTAAACAATAGCTTTTATTTATGTTCAGATTGAGTCACTGAAGGAAATAAAGAACTGGTCCTGCTTTTCAGAGTATTTGCTTGTATTAACTATTTTCACTTCCTGCATTTGGAGGCAGACGAAACATTGTTTGGATCTCAAATTTATGAAAACTGTGGAATTCTTATATTTAAATTCTTCCATGCATCCAGTTTTTAAAGTATCTCAATCACCTCAGAAACATCTACTTTTTAAATTCCATCTCTAGATAACAATGTTTTCTTCCTCTTCCAGGCTTTACGTTTGTTGATTAATCTCTTTAAAAGTACAGATCTTTTTTTTTTTTTTTTAATGAGATTTGGTATTTACTTTAAAATTTTCCTATATTGAATCAGATTTTTCTGATCCTTTTACAAAATTTAATTCTGAAAACAGAAGTTTTTCAGAAGTCTAATTTAAAAAAAAAAAACTTTTGTAAAGCATTCTTTTTGCAAGCAAAATTGTTTTATAAATTCATATGTTTTTCTTCGTATTTTCCCAGCAACTGCACCCTACCCTTTAATTTGCTGATATTATGTGTGTTTTCTTTTAACCAACTTTCCCAGGCCTCTGCTTCCTCTGCAATGAGAAGCTGTTCCAACTGCATTGTCTCCAAACTCCCATGTTGACAGAGAATCATTCTTTCAGTTCCCTTGGAAGGACAATGTCCCTTTGAATCATCTGCTGAGGAGATATGCTTATATCTTTTATTCCCTTTTCTTCCTTTTTTTCCTCCCTAAAGGAATAAAAAGTCCATACATCTATCAAAAACTAAATGAGTAGCTACTTCTCTCAGATTTTTGTCCATGTTCTTTACATTTTGCCCATTCCAGAAAAGGAGGCCGAACAGGACTTGCTACATCAACTAACATAAATAATTCATGCCTGAAACATCAAATGATCTTCTCTAGAACACTGATTATAGTGTCTCTTATCTTACATTTTACCAAGAGAAAGAGGCCCCAAGTACACTATAAATAATACTAAAATTCTATGAAATCTAATGTTTATGCACAAGAGGAGAAAAAGATAGACAAATAGGATGAGTAAATGACAAAAGGAAAGGGGAAAAAAAATCAGGATGAACACTAGGGAATCTAAGATATCTTTTGAGAAAGTATCTTCAGGTTGGAAGATTTTGAAAGCATATGTAGAAATCTGGAAGCAAAACAACTTGCCTCAAAATGAGTTTTCCGGTATATTTGAGTGCTGCAGCAATCCTACATAAACATTACAGTATTAGACCACTGCTTGTTCTAGTTACCAACTGAGTATCTTAGGCAAATCTGTGTAGCCACTTCTTCAAGCTATTTTTACTCTTAGATTCCATGTTATCCCATAGCTCTGAGCTCCACTTTTTTTTTTTTTTTTTAATTAACACATCACTGAATGCACATTACTGAGTGTCACTAGATTCTTGAGAGAAAGATTCATAAGAAAATAACATTACCATGACTTCAGAAATCACCAACTCTGTCTAATTTTGCTCCGGTATATATATCTATTTCTGACAGTGTTCCAGCAATGTAGACTGCACAATATACGTTTAATATGTTCTGTTCTTTACTTCTCTTACCTTTACAAAATTTTCATGATATCTAACATGATCAATTTGCTAAAAAGAGTCCCAATGAAACAAGACTAACTTATTACTGCTCTTATCTGTTATGGTTATGGAAAACAGATTATTCTTTTCCTCTTTGGAAAATTCTCTTACATATATGAAAGATATTATCATGACCTCTATAAATCTTCTGTTCTTTAAGGTAAGCAACACAATTTCTTTCATTAATTTATTACACACGACATTTTTCCATACTTGTGGATGTTTTTGTTGCTGTCATTAAGACAGTCTTCACTGAGGCCACATATTAGGACTCTGTGGTACCCAAACTTGAATTCCTGCTGATACTTTAATACTGCTTAATAAAGCAGATGGGTCATTTACATGTCTTTCAGTCTTAATTCCTATTTAAACACCTCAATTTGATTGTCTTCTTTGTAACAATATGGTATAGTGAAACTTTAGTTCCCTTTAATCTCAAAGCCTTTTCTTAAGAATTGCTGTTAAATAGTTTTTCTCATCTACTATTTCTTCATTAATTATTCCTACTTTATGATGGGCCTTGTTAAATATCCCTCTCATTTCCTTCTCAGTTAATTTCACTAATAAGTCAAAATCATTTTGTATTCCAGTCCTACACTTCAGTTTGACAATTACAGATGTTCATGGATCAGTCCCTTTAAGATTTTAAAGACCCCTGTTGCATATCACTCACACTGAAGCTTGCTGAAGATTCCTCGTCTGTGTAGATTCTTTGTCTGTGTAGATTCTTCATATGGAAGTTGATCTTCAGCATGCTGCTTCTACTTCTGCTGTTACATGGGATGATATGATGTCACAAGGTTAATATACAGAGTGTTTTTAAACACTCTTTATTGAATCAAAGATATAGTTCTGTTACTTTCCAGATACTAGTTTGTAAAATAAGTGCAAATATCAGAGTCAAGCTGCAGAAGAATTAACATATTGATACAGGATAAATATTTCAAATCTAAACTCTTTCAATACTGCACAGTTTCTTCACAGTCAATTTTATGCAGTGCCTTCAATTTGGAAAGCAGACAGCTGCATTCTATTACTGAAACACCTTTTGCATACCTGTCCTCACCTGAGTTCCTCATTTATTATGCAGGTCATAAAACACATTTTTGTTCTAAAGAATGTTTACACACATTTTATAGATATGATAGGGGAAAGTTACTTAAATTGCTTATGCAATCATCATTTTGGGTCTAACAGTATAAAAATAGGTCTACCAGCCACATAATATATTTCTACTTGTCTTCACCTTATTATACGTTTCATTCAGAACTCACTGAAATCATCAGTTTCATTTAGCAAAATTTTCTCTGTGTTTCCATGCTTTGTGGCAAGGCTCCAGCTCTCCTGACTGCTTCTTCTGGTCAGTTTGCTGAATCCCAGAGGGACTCCATGGACTTCACAAAGTCTTCAGGCTTCTTCTTACGTAGAACTGTTTTAGCAGCAAGGACTTGGTCTTCACCATTAAACGTTACACTATACTGTGGCAATTTAGTCATTATTCTATCCATCATATGCTAATTTTGGTATGTTGGCAGATATGAACAGCGATGAAATTCCGAATGACAGGAAGTAATTTCATTTAAGCTCAGGATATTTGCTGTTTTAATTGCAAAGTAGTAGTCACGATAAAACACTAAACTAAATTAAAATATGAATTATAGTGTATTTTTTTTGTTGCCTAATAACTTCAAATTTACATACTACTGTAATATTTTAGCATACAAAAATAACATAGCATAAAAAAAAATGTTCATTGTCTACCTGGTACTGGAAGTACCTCGTAGACTGTACTGTCTTCCAGTACAGAATTATCTACCTGGACTTGTGCAAAGCTTTTGACACTGTCCCGCACGACACCCTTCTCACTAAACTAGAGAGGCATGGGTTTGATGGATGCACCACTGGGTGGATAAGGAGTTGGCTGGATGGCTGCACTCAGAGAGTGGTGGTCAACGGCTCAATGTCCAAGTGCAGACTGGTCACCAGTGGCGTCCCTCAGGGGTCTGTGTTGGGCCAGGCCCTGTTCAACAACTTTGTCAGCGATTATGGACAGTGGGATAGAGTACACCCTCAGCAAGTTCTCCGATGACACCAAGCTGTGTGGTGCCATCAACATGCTGGAAGGGAGGGATGCCATACAGAGGGACCTTGACAAGCTGGAGATGTGGGGCCTGTGCCTACCTCATGAAGTTCTACCAGGCCACGTGCAAGGTCCTGCACCTGGGTTGTGGCAATCCCAGGCACAAATACAAGCTGGGCGGAGAATGGATGGAGAGCAGCCCTGAGGAGAAAGACTTGGGAGTGCTGGTGGACGAGAAGCTCAACATGAGCAGGCAATGCGCCCTTGCGGCCCAGAAGGCCAACCACATCCTGGGCTGCATCAAGAGGAGCGTGGCCAGCAGAGGTGATTCTCCCCCTCTACTCTGCCCTGGTGAGACCCCACCTGGAGTACTGTGTCCAGTTCTGGAGCCCCCAACATAAGAAGGACATGGACCAGCTGGAGAAGGTCCAGAGGAGGGCCACAAAGATGATCAGAGGGCTGGAGCACTTCTCCTATGAGGACAGGCTGAGAGAGTTGGGGCTGTTCAGCCCGGAGAAGAGGAGGCTCCAGGGAGACCTGATAGCGGTCTTCCAGTACCTAAAGGGGGCTACAGGAAAGATGGGGAGAGGCTGTTCAGTAGGGCCTGTTGTGATAGGACAAGGGATAATGGTTTTAAAATAGAGGGAGGTAGATTTAGATTGGATATTAGGAAAAAAAAATTCACAATGCGAGTTGTAGAACACTGGAACAGGTTGCCCAGAGAGGTGGTGGATGCCTCATCCCTGGAAACGTTCAAGGCCAGGTTGGATGAGGCTCTGAGCAACCTGATCTAGTGGGGGATGTCCCTACTTCTTGCAGGGGGGTTGGACTAGATCACCTTTGAAGGTCCCTTCCAACTCTAACCATTCTATGATTCTATGATTCTATGAATTGAGGATTGAATATATGAGTGCCATTTTTATAGACGCGTGTGTGTGTGTATGTGTGTATGTATGTGTGTATATATATATGCCAACTGTACACAAATGAAGGCACCCTTTTTAACTATGAAAAAAAAAGACATCAAGGAATCAGTAGAATGAATCTTTTTTTTTTTTTTTTTCCCATTACGTGGACATAGTAGGTTTTATAAAATTCCTTCATACAGTATGACTTGCACTCTTTGTTGCAGTGTGAGCCTGTTACTGTAAAAATAGAGCTAGAGACAGACAGAGATACCATTTTTTTTTTACCAATAGGTGAAAACACTAAAAGTTGGGCCTCCAGAGGGAGGACTCACCTCACATTGCTTTAAACATCTAAAACTGGTCATCACTATCTATGACAATTGCCTTGGGCTCAATGTACCATCAGTAGAAGAAAATGTAACCTTCAGGAGCACGGTTTGTCTCATCTTTAGATCTAAGATCTCAGAGAGTTCAGATCAATTGCCTATTTCTCTCCACTGACTGTAGAAAAACTATTATGATCAGCTCAGTTTGAAATGTTTAACTCTTACAAGCCTAAACTGAGGGAGAATTGTTTCAAATGTTAAGGAAAACTAAAAGTGTTTAAGATACTGATGATTTATTTGAGTGAGTGTCAAACTAATAGTCATGACAGAGTATCTGATTAGCTTGATCTTGTAAGGTTTTAGAGCAAGTACTTGACCATAAGCATGCAAACAGACTCAGTAACCTCACATGTAACTTAAATTTAATGGAATGATTTAGCTAATCAAGGTTGAGATTAAGTACTATTTACATGGGAACCAGGGATTTTATCATCTTATCTGTCGGTCAAGTGTCATAAATTATATGGAATTGATACACTAAAACCTGGTAGGCAATGTCACCTAAAACCATCTAAATTAGTTTGGTAGAATTCTGTTATTTTAGCTCTGAAAGATACTGAAAAGAGAAGCACTGATGTTTTTGTAAGGTATTTATGGCTTCAAAGGAGGTAAAAATCTGGTGAATTTTCACAGCTAACAACTTGTCACAAGGTTTGCCAATCTGTCAGTGTTTAATTAAGCCAAGTATTTTTAATAGCTGTGATAACTGACTAAATATCAAACTATCCTAATTCAAACTCTGCAGCTCTTCAAATCTGTTCATTGCTACTTTAATACTCAATTGAACTGACTTGCTAGAGTTAACACTTTATACAATTTTGCAAAAGTATTTTTAATTGTGATATAAAATATATTTTCTCTTTATATTAGGAGCACAATTATTTTGTGAATTGTGACTTTAAAATCTAGAGTAGAGACAATTTTTTTAGAGAAATACTGTCAATTTATCTCAGAGAAAATCCATACCATATTAATGCTAAGCATTGTTAACAAGACTTTCTTAATGTTAGAAACTGCTAATGAGAATCTACAACACATATCAAAAAAAAACCCATATAAAGTGTCCAGTGATGTAATATTCTGTTCTGCTGCTCCATCACTTTCAAAACACTCTCATTTGCACATAGCAGTCACTATAAATTCATGTCAGCTTGATCTTCCTTTGACGACACAGAACTGTAAAGAATTGTCATTATACATATTGCAGTTTTAAAAAATCACATATAATAAGCCCAAGAAATAATAAAACCTGAGTTTGTTGTGTGATGTGGCAGAGGAGAGGGAATCTATTGTTTCCAGCGGTGGTAAATCAGCTGGCATTCCCTAAGGATTTTAGTCTACACCCACAAATGTCCCCCTGCAAAAACAAGCTAATTTCCTTTCCATCCCACATGCTGCTCACACTGTCAGAGCAGTGAGGATATTATTGAGCAGGAAAATACTAAAAGTAAATGCTCTTAAGAGCTTCTTTTCTTACAGTTAAATTGATTTTATAGTTAAAATAAACCTGAGTTTCCTTTGGAAAACACACACAACTACTTCGTGCTTAACAATTCCGTTGCTTAGAGCTAGCCATCCTGTTCTCAGTTTAGTACTCTAGCAAGTGAAAGTACTGCCCTTTTACGGAGATATGCTCCTCAAAATGTATTTTTTAAATTTTCTTTTCTTTCTTGACAAAAGTGGGTTTAAATTTAATATTTCCCTTTACCTTTATCACAATAGTGTGGCTCAGCATGCTTTCTTTCACAAATTGTTATTTTGGGAATAAATTTCTGAAAACTTTAGTTAGGATGGGATAAAAAAGACAATTTTCTTGACAGTTTTGAATAAAAGACTGTAAAAGACTGGTGGGAGCGAAAAACTTCAAATATACATAAAACATACACACATTTTTCTGTTACACTCTGTTCTTACAAATGTCAGGAAGGACTAATTGAATAAATTAATTAAATCAGCAGTTAAAAAAGCTACAGAACCAGTCAGAAGAGACAGAGGTTCAAAATACAGACTTTTTTTTTCTCATTATAATTGTTTTACGATTGATTTTCAACTTTAGAACTGTTGTTGCCATGCGTTTAGTGCCTTTCATCTATTCTCTCATCTATTTCTTCTGAACGTATGAACCTGTGTATGTCTCAGGGATATCCATGTACAGGGTATAACCATGACTTTTCAACATTGACAAGGATAAACAATTTCCACGTATTTTTTATCAAAGAAAAATGTTCCTTTCATGTTGATCTCTGAGGCTGAGGTGATTTTGGTTTGGTTTTGGTTTTGTTGTTGGTTTGTTGGTTTTTTTTTTTAAAAAAAGGAACAGTCTTAGCATTATACAGCAAACACAGGCTACAACAGCCATTTTATGGAGATATCTTCTACTTTGCTGAGTCTATCTGACCCCTTTCTAGTTAGTTATATAAAAACTTAGAGGTTTACTTTTTTTTTCAAATATAAAATAGAAGTTAAAATCCTTTAACTATATTATTGTGCACATGCACAAAACATATTCTGAAACACTTAATATTTTCTAATATTTTTCATGCAGTTTTAATAAGATTATTATGTCATATATCATATGAGAAATCTATGACTAAATGTACCATGTAAGAGTAAGTATGGTTCCTATCTTACTATTTAGAGATTCAGGCAGAAATTTGTCTCTACATAAAATGGAAGCCTGGCTGGGTCCCATATAAAAGAGTTCTGAAGAGGCTTCTAAGCCTTTTTCTTTCTTTGAAAAGGAAAATCCTATCACTACTGTATCACTAAGCCTGCTATCAGTGCTTCCACAAGTAACTGAATTCACATTATTATCTAATTTACCCTTTGAACTGTCTTTGCAACATTTAAAACCATTTAATAGTTAGTGTTCTCTCCTTATATATTCTGCTGTATGGTAGCAATTAAACTGCAAATTGTAACACCTGTGCATGCTGTTTTATTTCACATCACAGTTTCCAGATGGCATGGAACAGGTGACACGGCAATACAGAAAGTCTCATTTACAACAGGGAAACACTTTAATATGCATAGCACCATGTCTCATCGCACTGTAGCTCTGCAACTATATGAAGTTTACAACAGAAAAAAAAGCACCGTTGCTGACTAACAGATAGAGTATCCCTTTCCTTTAAAAGGGAAAGACAAAGATAAAGTTCCTGCCTCTCTGTCTACCCTATGATTTAATCTCAGTAATTTAAAAGAAGTATCACAAGATCATGGCCAAAAATTCCAAACCCTACTGACATCTCTTCTCTCTTTGCTGGAATGATACAGACCTGCATCTCTTGTCTTATATATGTCTATTAAAGGAAATTAGTTAAGAAATTTATTTTTCTTAGTGCTAT
Organism: Tetrax tetrax; assembly: GCA_009806455.1. Lineage (NCBI taxonomy): Eukaryota > Metazoa > Chordata > Aves > Otidiformes > Otididae > Tetrax > Tetrax tetrax. The sequence continues at coordinate 118,517 of WHYT01017329.1, forward strand.
ATTGTTCAGCACAGTCATTTTTCTTTGTATGCTTCAACCAAGGAAGTCTAAGTCTCATTTGTTATGAAAACAATGGCAGTACTGTCATCAGGCGTGTTAGTACTGTGTAATGGAATGTTGTGATCCTAAACCAGCTAAGATTCAATCCAGTAAGTCTCTAAAAAAATATTTAAACTAGCTTTTCCTCATTCATTTATCTAGATATACATATATCATATATACAAAAGCACACTATTTTATGTCTTATTTTTCTTTCTTCCACAGTTAGGAGACTTGGCATATTTTCTACTGGAAGCTGAAGAATCCACACCTTCCCAAAAGGTCTTGTTTTGCCACTAGAGGGCCAGTAGGTACTAGATTTCTTTAACTTGCCCATTATATAGCTAATATTGGAAGAATCTGGAATGAGTAAAGAGCAAATATTATTTCTGGCAGTTTGTCATTGCTTTGTTTTGCTTATTTGCCACTGGGTACTGCTCAGAGAATCTAATTGTTTGAGTTCTTATGAAACAAAGATTTGAAGTGCACAATTCTCGTGAGGGGACCAGAACTGCATAAGTAAATATATCTAGTTTATACAGTTTATTATACACAAACTTCTCCACACACATAAATATGCTAAACTTGATGCTTGCATGAATGTCTGCACATGCACACATGCAAGTTGCCTGAGGATTTGAGAGCTTGCATCAAGTTTTCAGAAATGATTGCTAGCTGGTGTATATCAACAACCTTTCATAAAAAGAAATACTAAGGACATTCTTGTGGCATAAAATTAGTTGAAAATATTGTTACTTTAGGTTATTTATATATTTTTCTTTTTAGATTAAGGCTACTTTGCAAAAATTAGGATAGAATAAATTGAAACTCTTGCTCGAGACCATTAAAAATTTGTTCAATACAGAAGGATGTCTGATGGAGCTTCATGAATCTACCTCAGTAATATCTGCTGGAACAATTTTCAAGTACTGGCTAAAGTGCATTCCTGTGTATTTCCACTTAAGCCATCTGCCAATCTTAATACTTATTCCTGAGGGAGGAAATCTTCCAGTGCTGTTTTTCATTTAATTTGCAAGGACATCCTGTTTAGGTACTTATCAAAAGAACAGAAGATTGGATGCCAAATACCACAAGTCTTGGTTTAGAAAACTTAATGGGTCAGAGTAAGGTAACAAGATATATTTAAAGGAAACTACAGCATTTTTCCTTTTTATTTGTAAAATATACGTTGCTCCTTTCAGGACAGATACATTTATGCATGTCTCAATAGTAACTGGCCTATGTTTCCTAAACATTGAAGGATTTTGTTAAAAGTTGCTAAATTCCACTAGTTTGATGATTAAGGATGAAATCCAGAAAAAAAAAAAAAAAAAAAAAAAAAAAAAAAAAAAAAAAAAAAAAAAAAAAAAAAAAAAAAAAAAAACTAAGCAAGTGAGCTATGCAGAGAAATCATGACTGACTTAAGGCACCAGTTAGCTTCCTTGCCTAAACTCTCATTGACCACAGGGGTCAATGCAGGAGTGTTTACATTCTCAGATGCCTAAAGTTCTGCTACTGTACTTGTTTAAAGATGCTGCTGTTGTGTCAGAGCCAAAGATCTTGGTACCTATCTCATGCTTCAAGCTGTTTGGATCAAGCAAAAGAGACTTCCCTACGCCTAACTCTCCTGAGATGTATTTATTGGAGGCAGAGGGGGAGGGAGGAGAGAGGAAGAGGTCACACTTGGAGCACACTTAAAGCACAAACACATAGCTATCACATCAACCCCCATTTCAGAAAACTGACAGAGGCAACAGGTTTGTCCTGGACTGTTGGTGTTAATTTCTTCTTTCAAAAAAGAGTGCCTAACTACCAACCTGTGTGCAAAGCTGGAACTGCAGTGGGAAGACTCTCCTGTTAAATATTGGGCTGCTATGCAAAACTAGATCAGTGACAAACACAAAAGAGAGCTTATGCATTGCCCAGTGGTTAATACAGTTGCATTCCTCTGGCAGGAGAAGAAGGTCTTAAGTTCCATTTCCCGATTCAGAGACCTTATACATTGTGCAGCAAAGAGTGATTGGATAAAATACCTTAACGTTAATGGCAAGAATTAGAATGTAGGGTTAAAAGGAAGAAGAAACAGACAAGTGGGGGCCTGGCTCATTGTACTAAAAAAAAAATTGCTGTATTCTTTACACTAAGTCTCTGGGGAGGCTAAATTCCTACAACTCCCACTGGCATCAGAAAATAAAATTCTCATCCTGGGGAAAAGGTACAACCAACTTCTGTCCAAGTTTTGTGATCACTATGATAAAGTGACTCCACCAGCTCTGTTCTCCTCCAGGACCTCTTTTACATGTAAAGCTCTTACTGACACTGGGGGTAGAAGTCACCCCCCCTACAGTGTAAACTGATCCATCTTAGCTACTCACCTGAGGGGCCTTTTATAGGTAAAGAACAGTGTTTTTAACAGCAATTCATCTTATCCAATGTTAGCTACCTAAGCGAAGTTCAGTAACTTGAACCATGAATAGGTTTATGTCCTTCTGTTAAATAAAAAGGAGTGAAAGTAGCTGCTCAGATGCTAAAATCTGCAATATGGATACTCAAAATCAAGTAAGCAATAATGCCTCCTATTTCAGTGGGAAGTTTGCTTGCATAAGAGTAGCATGTTCAGTCTCAGACTTTAATTTTAGCTGAACAGTAAAAAAATCAGTGAAGTTCTGACCAAAATATTATTTTCTACTGGTAACGTGAAAAGAACTCTAAGAACATATCCTGAATTTTGTCTTCATAGCAAATAAAACTTGACTGAAGGCACAGCTACAATTTTGGAATCTTTCCCTGCCAACAGGAAGAAAAGAGTTAGACGAAAGATGGCCTGATTTACTGTAATTAGTAAGCTGTGGATACACAGTGCTTTGAAAAACAGTCAACATAACAGCGTTAATGTGAATCCACAGCTAGGAGCTGTCAAATGCACTGTTGGAAAAGGAGAGGATAAAGTCTATTCCCAGGAATACACCAAAGATTAGCTTCTGAAGTTATCTTTGTATGATTCTATGATTCCTCTGTACAGAGAGGCAGAGTGGAAATGTTTTTTCAGTGTTAGATTATCTAGCCCTGCATCATTCTTGGCGTACATGCACTTTTGCAATGCCTTTCTGCTCCTATATATGCAGCTTGCATAAGGCTGGGCTTTGCTCCCTGCTGGAAGTATTAACCCTGTGTACTTCTTCTTGTCTCCAGATCCAAAGCAAGAAAACATCAGATTTCCAGCCAAGAGCCCATATGTGGCTGAAGAGGCATTGGTTGGGCTTGCCTATTAATGAAGACCAGACTATGTTTCAACCTCCCCCCCCCCCCCCCCCCCC